>APFE031483659.1:4828-105864 GCA_000404065.3 Pinus taeda | reverse complement strand
CCTCTAATTTATTTATAATTTTATTTATTTACCATGTTTTTGGAGTAAATATATTTATTTATTTATTTATTTACCATACCTCTAGTCTATTTATATTTTTATTTATTTGCCATTTCTTAAACTTCTTTATATTTTAAATTTATATTGTGTTTATACATACTAATAATTAGATTGATTTTTAAATAAGGCCGACATTAAATTAAAAATGTTAAATGTTAAATATTAAGTTTACATTTACATTTACATGTTTACCTTTTATGTGAGATCTACCCATACTCGGTATAATATTTTAATATCACCTATGTATATATTATATATTGTTAAAAAAAAAGGTATATATCATGAAACAAATATTGTTAAAACTTTGGAAGTGGTCTCAACATTTTATAGCTTGGTCCTCTATATACTCTATGTAGCATTCAAAAATACAATTTAAATCGTCTTGGCTCTTGCTCAATCATTGGGTCATTACTGTTAAAACAAAATACAATTTAATGTACTCTTTTATGTAATCTCTATAACATTCAAAAATAAAAATTAAACAATAAAAAGTTACACATTGTTTTTTGCACTCTAAAATAACTTTGCACCTAAAGATGGATCTATGCTAGTTGTACAATCCAATATGAGGGGAGGTGTAATTCCATCTGTGCTCAACATGGAGTTGACAAGTGCCTCTTAAAATAATTACTTTAAATGAATATATATTATCCACTATAATAAAAACATAAATGATTATCATATTTAGTTAGTTTTAATTAAAAGCATTATAAAACACTGTGTGTTAATGTTTACCTTAGTAAAATATTTCAATGCTCGAAAGAAAAAAAAGTAATTAAATGTAAAATAATTTAGTTAATTTTTAATAAGAGAAAAATACGTAACTCATTCAATTTTTAATATAAAATATTAATAAAAATAAATTATTCAAAATACAATTTAAACAATGAAAAATTTACACATGGTCTATATAAAGAGAGACAAAACTACTATAATTCTATCTTAATTATTGTTTTTTCAAGCAGTAAAATGGATTAAATCTCTTGATGTGTAACTCTTTTTTCAAGTTTTACATTTTAAAAAGGAGATTCGGGTATAATGAGATTTGATCCCGCTGGGCTCTTGGTAGATTCGTGGTTAAGATGGATAGATGGATCTATACTGGCTTTACAACACAGTATGAGGGATATGTAAGTTTTTCCTTTTCGTGGTTAAGATGGACCTATATTGTTTTACAGCAGAGTATGAGGGCATATGTAAGTTTTTCCATGCTCAAAGTTGACTTGACAGGTACCCCTCTTAAAATAAAAATAAAATATGCTTTAAATAAAAAAAATATGTCGGTTATGATTAAAAAAATTGAATATATTATGCATGTGTAATTTCATGTAAAGTAATTAGAAGTAAAAAAAAATCGATATTTAGGCTTTATGCTTTTCAAAAATATTTCAACATGGGATTTAAATGAATTATTTGAAAATCCATATTAACTAACTTATGTCATATCAACTTCATATATGTTTATATATAAAAAAAAATTGTTAAAAGAAATATATATATATATATAGTATATATATTATATATATATATATTTTTGTTTCGTAGAAAAAGTCGTAATTTTATTCATAAGATAAAATTACATTTTGTAGATGTAGAAGCATAAATGAAGTGAAAACTATACTAGTCTCCCATTCTTTATCCCCCAGAGTTGGGGGCGTTGGTTATTAAGGAGAGCTGATTTTCTGTTATTGTTATGGGAGATTCCTTGTTCGACTCCGATTCTTCAGATCCTTGGGTTCTCTTGTTGCCGGATGTTTCAATTCTTGTTATTTGGAGGTCTTGCTTTTGCAGAGGGTTGCTGGGAGCTTCCTCTTTCCTTTGCAGGTTGGGCTGGTTTCCTTGTTCATCCCTTTCTATTTTGTGATCTGTGGTATCTGGTACATCTTCCTCTTCATCCAATGACACTGTGTTTTGCCATCCTTTAGGCTTCCTCTGTTGCTACTTTTTCTGATTGGGGGTGTTTCTTACTTGTGGGCAAGCACTGAGTAGGTGTCCTGTTTGTCAACATCCCCGACATTGGAAAGCTGAGTTTTCGTAATCCAGTGATTGTAGCCACTGTGTGTTGTTGAAGTTCAGTATTATGCTTTCTGGTAGTCCCTGGCTGAGATCTACTTCGACACATATTCTGGCGAAGGTAAAAATTCCCTTTGTCAGTCTGTCATCATCAATCTTTAGAAATTTCCCCAGGGTGTTCCCTATGGCTATTAAGACCTTGTGATGTCAGAAGTGTAATGGGAGGTTATGCAACCTGACCCAGACTGGTATCTTTGATACCACCATTATGTTGGCATCGAAATATGGAAACCATGGAGTGATGTAGAGCCCTGCATTGCCCCAGAACCATGGCCCCTTATTAAGGATGAATTCCTTTTCCTGTTTTGTGTTGAATCTTACTATAAAAAACCCCTTGGGGCATAAGTAGATTTCACAGTTTGGTGTCCAGGTGGTGTGGGTCCAGTGGTGCAGATCACCTGATTTGGGCCAGTAACCATTGAATCTACAGATAACAGAGTGAGAAAATAGATATGAGTATAAATCATTTACCTCAGGCATTTCGATAGTGAGAGCAGGATTCTCAGGCTTTTGTTCGACTATATAGGGCCCAGGAAGAACAGGGTTTGTTGCTGAATTGGCTTGCGCTTTCCCTTTACCTTTCACCGCATCCTTGAAGGAGCTTGTGTTCTTGGAGCTTGTATTCTTTGAGCTGGTTCCAGAGCATCCTCCTCGCAAACGAAGGTTTATGATGATGGTTGAATCTGTGGTTATATTGTATTCCTAGAGGGTGTAGTGGTCTTGTAAACTGCGCCCCTTGTAGATCAGATTTTGCCCTTGCTCTGGGATGCCGAGAAGGATTTGAATTCTATTCCGTAGTTCCAGGATACTACTGCCCCTCCATAACCTCACGCAGTAACTTCTACCTTCCAGTGCTTTTAAGAGGAGCTGTGTGAAGTCAGCCTCTCCGGGATTTGTGCCCATCTGAGGTTGCCGCCTGACGGTTGCATGCCCACAGATCTGGGTTTTTTTAAGGCTTCTTGTTCTTCTGAGCGTCTGATCTGGTGGTTCAATGGCAGATCTAAGCAACTGACCGCCTTTCGTGGTTGGGATGCCCGATCCAGATCTGTGCATTGACCCTGCAAATGCATCTTGGACAAGATTGGGTATATAGGAAGGATATGGAAAAAACGAAATTGCCCTTATCGCAGTAACGATGCCTTGAAGTCTGCGTGCTCTGGCCTCGTCAGCGATCAGGATTCCCTCCTGCCACATGACTGTCGCAGAGGTTTGGAAACTCAGATTTGGGCTGATCTCTTGGCTGATCTTCTTAACGGCTGCTGTCCGATACATGCATATGACAAAGTCGGTTTGTCGGAGGTCGATAGGGAAGGCTGAACCAGTTAAGCCACTACAAACGATTTACCATACCCCGTTCCTAGATCGCCAAGGTCTGCTACATTTAATCCACTTGATTCATTTAAAGAAAGTCCATTGCGAACAAAACATGCGTATGCTGGTCCAAGGGGATCCGTTTCCCTCATCAAGCATCAACTTCTATCATCAAGTTGGGTGTCTTCTCAGCGAAGATAACCAGGTCCGTCATGGCTTCCAGATATCAAAAGACCATATTCATTGCGGGGCCGCTTGGCCGCAGAGGCAAGGACCGCAGTTGCGAATCGGTTCCAGGAGGTTTCTGCCATTCTCTCAATGATTTTTCTGGTTCTCACTTTCCCACTCTATTCCAAATTATTATTATTATTCCAAGAAAATATTTTAATGTTGTATATAATAAAATATTCAATATGGGTTATCAATAATATATTTTAGTATGAATTAATATTGAGGTATACTTAAAAAAATATTAATAATAAAAAACCATTTTAATTTGCGCTTTATGTAAAATATTACAGCCTTTCAAGTGATCTCAAAATTTTACAGTTTGGTCGTCTATATACTGTATATAGCATTCAAAAATACAATTTAAACAATGGAAAATTCCACTTTGTATTTTGCACTTTAAAGAAGTCTGCACTTGAAGAAATTTTTACTTTTGGTCCTCTGTATACTTTATATAGCATTCAAAAATACAATTTAAACCATGAAAAATTCCACTTGTATTTTGCACTCTAAAGAAGTGTACACTTGAGGAAATTTGATCCCTCTAGCCTCATGTATATACTGGTAATAATACAATTTTCTAGCAAGATTGTGATTTCTTATTATTTAAAATGCACAAATAGATTCAAAATTTTGAAAAAACTCCTTAGATAACTCAAACTGACAATTTTTTCAAATTCCTACTAGATTTCAAACAAAATTGACCCAAAAAAAAAAAACCAAAAAATATTTTATGCATTCAAAATCTTGAAATACTCTTTACATAACTCAAACTTACAATTTTGTGAAATTCTTACCAAATTTGAAACAAAATGAACTTAAAAAATAAAAACATAAAATAATTAAATTATCTTGATATCTAAAAAGTTACCACACTTATTGGTTAACAAACGATTTGCCCAAAAAATTCTTTTATATGATTTATACCAAAAAAACTTTATTTAATTCATTATAAATCACATAAATTTGAATATAAAAATTAGCTTATAAATATCCACTTAAATAAATTTAATATATTCCATTTATATTAAATCTAAAAATTCAAACATCATCCCTTATGCACATAATTTTTTTTAATTCAATTTATATTAAATCTAAAAATTCAAACATCATCCCTTATGCACATATTTTTTTTTTTTACAATATAATGTTTTAATCAATAAAACACCACCTAACATTATTAAAATTGAATATCTCTAAGAACAACCAAAAAATTCCAACTTAAAAAAAAATATAATTTGGCCCCCTTCCAAATAAAAATGAGATCAAATCAAATCTATACTGATTATGGTAGACTCCCACCAACCCAAGGTAAAGTCCCCACATATCATCATGGCTTATTTGGTAAGCACCTAACCCATCACATCAGGAAAATTGACTAATAATAAACGAACACATGTCAATGCCAACTTGAAAATAAACTAGTAATTTTTTCTTTCTTTTTGAATTAAATTTATTGGATGACAAATTTTAAGCATCATACAATATTTGTTATTGGAATCCGATGTAACAAGTATTCCACGCGCCGTGTCTCGATTATGTGAATATCTTTCGATCTGCAGGTTTTCTCACATCATAATTCTGTTGGATGGATCTCGTTAACCCGTGGTAAAATCTGGGTTAAAACCTATGGATAGATGTTTTTGGGTTTTTTTGGGTTGGAGTTTGGTCTAACCATCTAAAAGTGAAATTTTGATTGGTGTGATTTAAATTGGTTTTTTGATTGGATATATATATTGTTTAGAGAATTTTCGGCCAAACCACATAAATATTTTTTTGTCAACGCATTTCGAACCAATTAGTGTGGTTCATTGTCAATCCAGCGTACCTTGTTAAATAGTATGTGCAGAGACTCCAACGGCTATATTGCCAACGGCTAATTTTGACCTAATGTCCCAATTAGCCGTTGGAGTCTCTGCACATACTATTTAACAAGCTAAGGTGGATTGGATCTTCAACTTGTCCTGACGATGAACCACACTGGTTGGTTCGAAACGCGTCAACAAAAGAATATTTACGTGATTTCGCCGAAAATTCTCTAAACAATGTTATGGATCACAGAAGTCTAAATTCCTGGATATATGTATTCAGTATTCTGAAAAATTTTCAGGACACGTGGATTGTGTAGAGGTTATTCATCAAGTTTGTGATTTCAATAAATTTTGGCCAGATTTTTGAGAAATTAGATCGAAAAAACTTTTAAAAAATAGAGTAAAAACCACTAAAAAATCCAAATAAACTATTGGACATCATAAAAACCATTACTTCATTTATTATTGGTACAATCTAATTAATAAATAAATAATTAAAATTAATATAATATATATTTTTTTAAAATTGTATTTTTTTATATTTTAAAATGTATTTAAATTTATAAATAAATTTATTAAAAAGAAATCATACAAAATGGAATTTTTTAATTAAACCATTTCAATTTAAATTTGTAAACTTTTAATTATTATTGGTCGGTTCATAATAATATTCAGCTGATTTGCCTTTTAGTAAACCTTACTTCATTTATTATTGCTACAATCTAATAATTATTGGTACAATCTAAATAATAAATGAAATTGTTGAAATTAATATAATATATATAAGTTTTAATGAAAAAAATAAATGAAATTGTTGGAATTAGTATAGTACAATTTCTTTTAATGAAATTGTGTTTTTTTTTTTTTTATATTTTAAAATGTATTTAAATTTATAGATAGATGTATTAAAAAAAAAGTCATACTGTATTTGAAAATTTTAAAATTAAATAATTTAAATTTATAATTGCTAAATTATTATTATTATTAGTTGGTTCATAATTATATTTAGTTAAATTTTGTCTTTTAGTAAAAAGTTGAGCAAACTAATCACATTCCATTTGTGAGTGAATCATACCATGCTATAAAGCCCCTTTAAACATAAAAAATCTAATTATCATTAATAAAAAAAATTAAACTTAAATAAAAGATAGTTTACTTATTTGGAAACTTACTAAAGCTTTGGATTTTAAGACATCACAATTGGTATCTTTATGCATATGGGTAATTTAATAGCTAAATTGGATGTGCAATTGCTTTATTGTAAATGGCAAATATTTTTGTAAAAATGGTTGTACAACAAGGATGAGATTACTTGTAAATCGATTCCAAACACCCAATGCAAAGACCGGAGTTGGTCATGAGAATTGCATTCATATTTGCTTTACTTGTATTCTCCTACACTAAAGGCATATGGGTGACATCTCCATAAATTTGAACACTATTGAAACTACACTAAAGACATATAAATGACGCCTCCGAAAATTTAAACACAATTAAAATTACATCAATTCCAAACACCAAAATTTGAAATATCAAAATTAATAATAAAACTTACATACAACCTATTATAACCCACTACAATAACTTACAATTCTTAAAAATCTCAACACCAAATTGACCCCCAAAAAAACAAAAAAAAAACCTTAAAAAAAAACCATTTCCTATTTTAATTTAACTACACTTTTATTATTGGTTCGGTCCCTGGCCCTCCGTAACAAAATTGGAAAGCTCAAAATGAGTGTCACATGGGTAAACTCCGCGGTCACGCGTGATTGCCAGGTTCGAGGATACCCGTCGGGTGGCACGATCCGGTGCATCGGTTACCTGTGGGTGCAGCGATGCACGGTCGGATTTTGGTCCACATAATTAAAAACACCATTGAAGTAGAAGTCAGATCATCAAAAAGAAAACGAATGAAGAAAAGCAGGTGCGCGAGAGACAATCGGCGTTGCTGTTGTATTGCTCGGTTGTGCGCTCGGTTTGCCGCTTCATATTCACATTCTTCGCCTTCAGAGGGACTCAGTCTGCCTTCTCTTTTGCGGTACATCCGGAAATCTCTATGCCATCTTTACTTTGCGTATCTTATCTTACTTAGCTTTTGCTTATTTGGAGAGGCGGCTTTATAAGAAAAGCTTAAACTTGGAGGAAACGGCCTTCTCTTGGGTCTGAAACATGACCCGTTTCCCATCTTTTAGGCCATCTGGACATTTGAGTAACAGGTCTAAAGTTTTATGCCCAATGTTTGTCTGTAGCTACAAGAGAAGTAGAGATATGAGGGAAGATGGGTTGGAAGTCCAGTTGATCCACTTTCATGTGGGCTGTTCACAATTGCCGCTCAAATCTAAAATTATCCATAAAATGGGCTAAACTGTAATCTGCCTACGGTCACATCGGAGAAGCGTGTGATTTCTCAGCTATTGTTGTGTTGTTGGTTTATGAAAATTCGCTGATCTGGAAGTTGGCTTTGCTGTAAAAGTCTCTGGATAGATGTGATAGCATCCTCCCTCAGTTCACTATTAAAGGCTTTGGTGTCATGCTTGGGGCTATCTGTGGCGTGTGGTTGTTATTCGTGTTTTAAGCCTATCTTATTATATTGGCATATGAATACTTTGGGATTTCGTTCCCCATTAAGAAAATCCCTCTCTGAGCAACTTTTCTTTGCCTTTTGAATGATATGGGTGTCCAACAAAAGTTACTGTCTGCAGTCCAAGATGCCCTTTGAATGATTTGGGTGTCTGACAAAAGTTACTGTCTGCAGTCAGGCATGTGGATGGATTCCAATCTCGGTCTCATTTGACCTCTGCTAATGTTTGCATTGCAGTCTTCCTCCATCTGAGCCTACCCTGTGTGATCAAAGCCTAGCAATCCCTTCTCTTCAGAGATGTTAGTGGGCATCTGAGTTCTTTCATTGAGAAAATGTTCTGTCCTGAAAATGCTAATATGACTGCAGAGAACAAATGTTTTGTACAACCCATTGCAATTAATTCAATCGGGTGTTCTTTGATCCTTTCGTTTACTAAATCAAGTGAATGCTCAATGACCCAAATAAGGGGCAAGAGCCCAACCATTGAGCCCGTGGAGAGTAAACTTCATTGTTGAAAGTGGAACAACCCAGATCTCCCGATATGTCCACTAAATGAATAGTCATTGCTGGAGGAGTTATGAGTAGAAAGAGATCCAGGACGCTTCCCTAGAACCAGCCATTGCTCATTGACCAAGAACTCTTCTGCCAATGGAAGCAATGGATGATGCTTAAGTTTTAAATTAAGCTCTTCCAAGGCCAGGTCACTACCCCAAAGCTGGCTATTGGGTGCAAGACCCTATGTTGATATGATAGCATCTTCCTCATTTTAATAAGCAGTGTTTGTGTGCTTTGCGTGTCCCCTTGCTCGTGACTGTTGTCTTTGTTATACCTCCTTAAATAGAAGCTTAAGAAGTCACAATGGCATCTCTCTTCTCGAAGGATGTTGTCCCCTGGTAATGTGATTACTTGTTTATGGTAGTTTGGAAGTCATTGTGTCAGACCCTGATAAGCTTTGCTGGTTTGTCACGAGACCTTTCTGAGGCTTCTGCAGACAAGAATTTCCTATCTACTCAATCTAGAATGGGCAGAGACCTAAGTGAAAACAGAAGAGAATGGAACAAGTAGGATGACTGCTTATCTTGATTCTGTTTATTGAAGTTGTTCAAAAAGCACTCGAGCTTTCCAAATTTGTTTGCAGTTACCGCTTGTTTTTGGAATTGTTCTTTTCCTCGTTTGCCGTTGTAGCAAATCTATTAATTGAAGTAAATTACAAATCAAAGGAATATAAATGAACAAGTTCAAATACATAGATCATGTATTATAAGGCCTCTTCTGATAGATAGATTGATCCACAAATGGGACTACATAAGCACTTGCATATATCCTTTACACATGACTTGCAATTTGTATCTGCTTTTCCAAGGGATGCTATGTATCTTAAGACAATTGTGCAAACTATTCCTCTAAGAAAGTGCACTTCCACAAGTTATGAAACGTTTTTCGAAACAACTGTGCTCACCAGGATTAAGAGTGGTATAAATATTAAATACTGAGAACTGAGAACGGGACAATCAATTCTGAGATATGCCCTTAGTCACATATGTTAATGCATTGACATTCAAAAGCAAAATGTTGTCCACTTGTATAGTTGCATATTTTTTTGGGAGCAGCTTCTCAAGAATTGGAAAAATCTTAAGATTTGAGACCCTACAAGAGGCTTCTTATTGAATAAAATACATTATGTAAAAGCCATTCTTAGGCACATATACCCTGAAATTTCAATATTTAGGAATTTGGGCATTTTTAAGGTAAACAAGTTTTTATGTCATAGTATAACATTGTAAAAGCTATAATGATTATTATAGGTTTCTTGTTGAATAAAATATATTGATTTTAAAGCGATTTTTATAAACATATAGCTTGAAATTTCAATATTTATTATTTATATTTAGGAATTTAGGCATTTTTAGGTAAACATATTTTTATGTCATACTATAACATTGTAAAAGTAATAGTGATTATTCTCTATTTGCAATGGATGACTAACAAATCAAATATCTACTTCCTGAGTTTATCTCCTATCTTGTTTGTAAGCAAGTTCCCTATCTTTGTTATTTATTTATTTATTTTTTTACTGAAATAATTTACAATCAACATTGAATTATTGACTTGTAAATGATATGTTGAAATGCAAATGACGGGCTTAAAAAGGACCTTTTTAAATGAACCCACGACTTTTAGATTTATCTTTTTGGTAGGTTTTTTTAATTAAATTTAATTACGTAACTTGGTTCACTCTAGGACTCCAAAAGTAGTTTCTTTTGATCTTCCATCTACGAATCTTCCACTTTTTTGCTTGAAAGTTGTTTTAAATCAATTTCTTGCATTTCTTTAATTGATATTTTTATGAAGCAATGCATGCTGTTTTTGATTACCTTCCTTTTTCACTTATTTTGATGTAAGTGAAGGAAATGTTGTATATATAGAGTTATTTGTATACATCTAACCTTGTAAGATCTTAGATCTTACTGCTAGTGACATTAAAATTAGAAGGGATGAATAATCCATATATTGAATAATAAGGGATGGAAAATTCTATGAAAAGAATAAAGGAGTGATGACTCCAAGTTTATGGTGTACACTTCCCATTGTTTTTATTAAAAGTCCAAGTTCCATTGTTGTATTAATGTAGGGATGTTGCCATAATCATGTGATGTAACTATTGAAGGAAAGGAGTGACACACTATGATCTTGACATGATGGTTGAGATTTTGGATATAATAGTATAATATGTAAACATTTTAATTTTACAAATAATGTAATAAATTGTTGGATTGCCATAAAACCATTGGGGTAATGCATATAATCATTGGAAAACTGCAAATGGCAAGATTGAGTTGAATGCGTTGATTCACTTGCACATTGACACTGACGAGGATAATATGCTATTTTCTAACCAACATTATATGTCCTATCACCTAGCTTGTTTTCTAAATCTGTTATTAGATAGAGAAACCTCTTTGGCAAGATTTTTCCTACCTTTAAATTCTTATCTTTAATGAGGATAAGACAATTAGGATTTATATTTACTATTTAGTGAGAGAGTGAGAAGGAAGAGAAGGGAGGAAATGATTTAAATATTTTGGTTGGAGGTTTTTTTTTTAACTTAGATAACAATTATTGATATTTATCACTTTTTGGTTTGAGCAACTTGGTGTTAAAGAAGTTGATTGGGATGCTTTCTAATGAGATTCTAGTAGATTAAAGATCAACTTCTACTCAACAGATTACCTCCTTTTACAATGCCCCTGATTTAGGACAACAAGCGATAGATGGAGACAAAACATTCTAGATCAATGAGAACACAGGGTTCCATTCCTATCCTAGAAAGATCCCTAAGGTGCCCCCAGACCAAACCTCGTTCCAACAATTAGTTTAGTTGCACATTGAGACTTTTTGGACATCAACGATAAGCCCTTGATGGCAAACAATCGCATATTATTTGCTCAAGCCCCTCGCCCCGTTATTTTTTCAGACAGACATATATGTTGACTTTTTTTCATTCGGCCTCAAATGTTAGGAGAGAGAGCTCCAGTGATCTAGGATTGCCTCGTACGACTAGTATCATAAGCTACGGAGCCACTCATCTTGTATATCTTTCTCATGCACTACTACTCCATTCTTTGGAGTTGGTCATTTAGGGTTTTAGATTAAAATGCTCTTTTATTTCATGGTTTTTGTCTTATATAGGAGCCACTTTAGCGCTCTCGTTGTTTATCAACATTATTGTACCTATCACAGTCCCATTAACCTACTTTTGTGGTCATCGATTGGACATTAATACATTTATCATATCTTATCTATATCGTATGAAACAAGCATCTAGGGTTTCCAACAATTCCTTCAGATTACAACATGTATGTAAAAAGAGTTGGTAATAAGATCATCCTTTTGGTCATATATGTAGATGATATCATTATTGCAAGTAGTGAGGCAAGTGTAATAACATTGATAAATTCCATACGAGTGAAGCTTTCTAGTCTCAACATTATAGGAAAGGAGTGACACACTATGATTTTGACATGATGGTTGAGATTTTGGATATAATAGTATAACATGTAAACATTTTAATTTTACAAATAATATAATAAATTGCTGGATTACCATAAATTGTTGGATGGTGGCCCTCACATATTGCCTGTAGATGTCCTCTCTCATGATCATGTTTAGCTCCTATTGCATAGGAAGAAGGTGATCAATTGCATGTCGAATTGGGCTGAACTAGATTATTTTGGAGTGACATTTTGGACGATGTCCACAAGTGGTTTTGGAAACATTCTCTCAAGGAGAGCAAGGGAATCATATCCTTTGTTGACTTGGGTTGTAGCCCATGGCATAGGTTGAATTGAGGGCTTGTGAAGAGTATCCCCAATTAGGTGTACGTACAAGTGATCTCAATCTTCTCCCCTTTGAAGAAGAAGTGGTGATCAAAGAGTGTCTTCTTTGATTCGTTGAAGATCATGATCTTGGTTTTACCTAGGTTGATTGTTAGTTGTCGAAGGTCACAAAAGAGGGAAAGGGAATCCAATTGTCTCTGCAACGCCACTAGGGAGGAGGCTAGAAGGACCACATTATTGACAAAAAGGAGAATAGATATCAAGACATGGAGGAGTAGGCAACCATCTCCTTCTTGGATGTGTTCACGCAAAAAAGACCCTAGCTCAACAATGCAGATCCCAAACAATGTGGGGGATAGGGGACAACTCTATTTAACCCTAATGGTACTCTTGATAAAATCTAATAGTTCATGAGCTGTGCGAAGACAACCCAAGGTTGACTTGTAAAGGTGCACGATAATAGTCAATAGAGTATTGATATACCAATATGTTTTAGTCTTTGGAATCAAGCCTCATGGGGGACAGAGTCAAGCTTTTCGAAATTCCACAAAACAACAATAGGCTTTTGAAGAGCAATGTCGTGCCTCCTCAATAATGGCTTGAAGTGTGAGGATATGGTCAATGGTCTGGTACTTAAGTTGGAATCTAGGCTATCCTCTGGCTTTGAGTTTCCTCTTCTCAACCTCCCCTGAATTTTGAAAGCATCATGTGAAGGGATGCAACATAAAATTTAGAGAATGTGTGGCCTACCATGATTGTCTTATAATTTTTAGGATCCATACTAGAGCCCAATTTGTGAATCGGGTGAATAATGCGATGTAACCAATACTATGGAATGCCCATGCAAACAACATGGTTGAACAAGTTAGCTAGGTGGCTATCCATGGCATGAAGACCCTTCTTGAAAAACTCTACTTGGAATCCTTCCTCTTCAACTGCTTTACTTGTATTCATCATCCAAACAACCTCTTGAATATCCCAGTAGGAGAATAAATGGCATGAAGGTGTGGGGAGGTAACCTCGATGACGTGCTATCCAGGAACATCATATAGGGAAGAAGTATGTGTAAACATGGATCGAGGGTCGGGAGGGAGAGGAGAGTGACGAGTGAAGAGGGTACACTAGAGGTGTTTTGGGGAGAAAATGAGGGTAGCCCTTAACTCACACCTTTCTTGGGAGATGAAGAGGCAGATGACAATATGAAGCTTTGAGATGGGGATAGGATGGGTGGGTATGGGAAAATGCATGACAAAATTAGCTATGGAGGAGTTTCCAGTCGTTGTCATGCAATTTGTTCATAGGACAAGAGCTAGTTCTTAGGGGAGGCGAAGTGTGACAAGGATAAACTTGAGGAGCGACTTTCCAAATGGCAGAAGAAAAACAAGTATACTTGTCATCAATTGACTTGAGGCATGAGAAAGTGGGTTTGTGTGGGAACCTTTGCAGAATTAGGGAAGTAAAGATGTCGAGACCACCCTTATCGCAAAAAAGGGTAGTAGGGTAGGCCAAGGGGTGAGGTTTAGGGGAGGAGAAAGATAAAAGAGTGTGGTCGGCTAGAGCGATGGGGTCATCAAAAGTTGGCGTCTAAAGGGGAGGAGGGAGTGGCTTGAAAGGACATAATTAACAATGCTTGCTCCTCCATCGTGTGGTCGCCATGTGAAAACTCGAGATTCAGGAAAATAGGGAAGGTCGTTGAGGATCAATAACTCATGTGATCAACCCAATTGTAATAGATTCATGTCATAACTTGAAAGAAGGCCCCATTACATCATCTAACATTCGCTAGAGTCCTATTGATTCAAGATTTGTCTTTTGGATACAAAACATGCCCTCTAAATGATGATCCAATGTTTTAAAACTTCGACTCTGACACCGACTTGGTCGAGGGTCGGCTCTGACTCCGACTCTGACTTGGTATCGACTCGGCTGGCTCGATTTCAATGACTTGGTCGTTGTAAAAAATACATTAAATATTTTTTTTTTATTATAAAAAAACACAATTTTAAAGATTTTCATTCATGTTTCCAAACACACAACATTAGAATATAGATAGAAGACAACATATAATCAAAGCAGGCTCATGTATATATCCATTATATCAAAATGGCACCCAGTGCACTGTCTAATACATACATGATGATGATATAGAGATCAAAACAAAAACACATACCAAGAGAAGGCTAGAAATGGCCTCTAGAAACAAAAGTAAATTAGTGAATCAGTTACGACTGGCTAGTGGCTACAGCTAAGAGAGCCAAGAATCAGATATGGATCAACATCTGGATCAGAGTCAGACAGGGGGCCCCATGGCTCCTCCTCATCATCATCTCCAACTGCAACTGTAGAAGTGGTAGCACTAGCAGGCTGTGGAGCAGCTGCAAACTGAGATAGACGAGATATGCGCTTCTGTCGTGGCTCCACAGAAGAAGCCCCTGCAATTGGAGGACTTGGGGCTGGCCTTAAGGTTGGGACAAGTGGATCAAGATCTGCATTCAACTGAACATTATGTTCGAGTGATGCCTCCACCTGTAAATCCAAATCAAGATCCTCATCAGAATCAAACTTTGCCAGATGACTCTCCACTACCCAATCTGATGTTGGATCAATGTCTTCCAACACAATGGGATATGAATCAGGTCTTTTGTTCAACAATTGGTTGCGTCTATGCCGAAGGTTGTATTGGACATAGACTAGATCATTTAACCATTTTTGATTCAAGTGATTTCTCTTTTTTGTGTGAATCCTCTCAAAGACAGACCAATTACGCTCACACCCAGTAGCACTACAAGTTTGACTCAAAATACGAATGGCAAACCTCTGCAATTCAGGACAATGGCTACCAAATGCCTCCCACCATTGTGTTGCAAAAAACATAGGAGTGTAATGAGTTAGCTCAACAAAATTACAAATTTTATCCAACTTTCAAATTATAAATGATTTAACAAAATAAGTATTAAGAATTTGAAAAATGAAATTTTGTTTACTTGGCTCATCTGCTTCCCTTGCAATCTTTGCTAGGTTCTTCCCAAAGGTACCTGAGGCATTGTTGAAGGTTGTGGTCTGTCGGTGTATCTCTAGTTGATCACACTCCAATGGGATCATGCGATCAATGCAGTCAATCAATCCATCTCTAACCTCCCCCTTCAAAGCTCCTGTTGCCTTAGCTTTATAATGATACCATGGGTTCAAAAAATACCTAGCTGCATGTATAGGGCGATGGAGTTGATTGTTCCATCTTTCATCAATGATTGCCCAAATGGGCCCATACTTAGCCACTTTATGCTTGTATGCCCTCTTTATTTGCTCCTTTGCTTGATCCATAGCCTCATAAATGAAGCCCATAGCCAATCTTTCCCCATCCACCAACTGCAACACCTTAACTAGTGGCTCAGCGAGCTTCACAATCTCTGTTGTCTTTCTCCAAAATATTTCTTCATTAACTTTCTTTTTCAATTCTTTGCCTTCTAGTTTGTGAGACCACTGGCTTTGATTCCATTCTTCATTGGAAAAAATCTATTGCAAGTTTCTATGTTGTGAAAGCATAGATTGCAATGTCAAAAAATGAGTAACAAATCTAGTGATGGCAGGCCTAATAATATCCCTGCCCCCTGTGTGTTTCCTCATCAGGCTCAAAATCCATGAATGATTGTAGATAAAATTTTGTTATGCTTTTGGCATGATCTACAATGTTTTTGACCTAATCTAATTTGCCAATATCCTCAAGCATGAGGTCTATGTAATGTGCAGCACATGGGGTCCAAAAGATGGTTCTGTGCTTTTCCTTTAACAGTTTACTAGCAAGAACATAGTTAGAGGCATTATCTGTGATGGCTTGAACAACATAAGCCACCCCCACCTCCTCAATAACCTCATCCAATAACTGAAACAACAATTGTCCATCTTTTACCTTATCAGATGCATCAACTGACTTTAGAAACATGGTTCCCTGTGGGCAGAAGATAAGAAAGTTTATGATGGTATGGTTTCTTTGATCAGTTCATCCATCTAACATGATGGTAAATCCTGTTCTTGCCCATGAGTCCTTGAAATCTTTCAAATACTTATTAATGGAGGTAATTTCTTTCTGCAAACGATACCCCCTTAGCTCATGCATAGTAGGGCCTTTGAAGCCTTTTCTAGCAGCATGTATGACATCAAATATAGGCTCATAATATGGTGAATGGGAAGCATTGAAGGGGATATCAACACCATACCACCATCTAACTATGTAATCACAAGTAGTCTCCTTCAATTCTTTCTTCCAATGGTCATCTAAGGTGGGCTGCTAATGACTTCTACTAGCTTGAGGACCATGTGCATTTGATGGAGAGGAGGGAGTGAAATAACTTTTGATATTAATATCACCTTTTTTCATTTTACCTTTTCCCTTTTCTTGAATAGACTCAAAAGAGGGAAGAACATATCAGAAGGGGTTGGATGCATTAGTACAAGGGATAGAGGAAGAACCCTCAAAATCAAAATGGGGATTGGTAGCCAACATTTTTTGAATATTCCTCTTCCTCCCAATTTCAACCTCTTAACTCTTTTTGCCTAGCCTTATCTTCTTTAAACTTCTCAAAGCTGGCTAACAAATCCTTCCTAATCTCCCCAATTTTTGGTGAGGTACATGGAGTAATTTGGCCTCTAATCTCCGCCAAGTGTTGTTTCAGCCTATTAATGCCCCCAGGACCTCCCTTAATTTTCCTATGGCAAAATTTGCAATGCATTTGACTATCAACCATTTCAACATATGCCCAAGCAACATCTTTCACTCTAGGTGCCATTTTTTGACTTGGAAATGAAAGCAAACAATATGAAAATGAAAACAAAAAAAAGCATTGATTCAATGTTCATTTCTTTCACAAAAAACACTCTTTAGGATTTACAGATTTGCACATAAAATTTAATAAGCAAAAACAGATTTTTACAAGTGAAAAAAAATACCTCCATGCACAAACTGCCTCCTCAAGCTTGCTCCAAAAAACCAACTCCTCAATGGCAAATGCTGCTCCAAATGGTTGCCCAAGAAGCTCCTCACTCCAGCTACAATGCTTGCCCAAGACTGCTCACTGCTGCTCCAAAAACAAACTCAATAACTCCTCACAAACTCTCACTGAAATTCTCACTCAAATGCATGAGATAGCTGTGAGAAAATGAGAGGGGTTGGGTGGGTTAAATAGGGTTTAGGAGAGGGGAATGGATCCCAAAGACAAAATAGACAAAACAAATTGAGGTTTGGAGTCCAAAAAAACAAATTTTAAAAAAATTCCGCTGATTTACGGGTTTCTGGGTCGCTTTTTCTAACCTGGCTAGGTTAATGTGGGCTTGGCCAAGTTGTTAGACAACTCAGCCGGCTCGGTATTAACTCGGCCGGCCAAACCGAATTCAAGGCCGCATCAAAGTTTTTAGGCCTAGCTTAGACCAACTCGGTTGAGTCGGTTCCGAGCTGGCCAATTTTGAAAACAGAGGAATGATCATGAAGAGGATCTGAGATGCATAGGTACAAGCATTAAATCCACCTAGTAAGATAAAGTCTCCCTGAGTTGTGTAGTGAGTGATGTTGGCATCTAGGTTCATGGAAGGATCTCCCTCTGTGTCATTATGGATAACAAACTAAGAAGACATAAGGGGGAAGTAATAAACTACGACATAGATGTCTCTTCGGAGACATGTAAATCCACTTGAGTTGAATCCACACAAACTTGGCAACTCATTTAATCTACAAAAGATACTCTTATCTCGGAAGGAATCTCAAACCAAGCAAGCAACTCCACCTAAGCCTCTATCAACATCTGAAGCCTTGGTCTCCTATTGGAAAGTTGAAAACCAATGGTAGCTTGCTAGGTTTGTGTAAGGATCTCCATCTGAGTCATTGTGGATAACAAACTAAAAAGACATGGAGGGAAGTAACAAACAACCACATAGGTGTCTCTTAGGAGATGGGTAAATCCATTGAGTCGAATCCACATGAACTTGGCAAACTCATCTAAATCTACAAAAGAGACCCTATCTCGGAAGGAATCTTGAATCAAGCAGGCAACTCCTCCCGAGCCTCTTACACCACCAGAAGACTTGTTTTCCTATCAACAAGTTGAAAACCAATGGTAGCCTGCTAGGTCTAGGAGTGACTGGATGGGGCTGGTGTGAGTTTCAGTGATAAAGAGAAGATCTAATGTACCAAGAGCACCAATTAACATGCTCAGAGATGACCAAAAGGACCTATTACCATTCTAGCAACCCGTAGACATCCTTGAACCCTATAGCCTCCCTTGCAAGACCATCATTTTGAAAGCCTAGGTTGGGAATACCCCGGGGGAGGGGAGTCTTGAATGATGGTCCTGAGGGTTCGAATGACTTCCCATTTTCTTGAGTGCCATGCTATTGCAACCAATTTTTTGGAGTGTTTCAAAACTGCCATTTGGGATCGAGTAAGATCCTCATCTAGGAATGTCTTGTTTGGTAGGAAGAAGAGTTTATGCTTGGTTTGTAGCACTTGATGTTGATCCCTAACTGACCTAAATTGGATGAATTGAGAGAATTCATGTTGAAGCAAGTCCTTTCGAGGGTAATGTCTAGGAGCCTAAGGCTATCTCGAAGGAACGTGGTGCCAACCTGTAAGGGGTCTAGGGAAGAAAGGGGTAAGGGAAGTCCCCTGATATTTAAGCTCAATACTCCAACTCTCCTAGTGTGATGTTCTCTCAACTCGGCCTAAACCATTTCTTCAACCTCTGTACGAGGGGACTTCTTCTCCCTCCCTTCAACCACCTATGCCCATGTTTTGATGTGTGTCTCCGTTTTGTTTAAGAGTTACCTGTTGATTTTGGATTTCTTCATGTTTGTTTTTAAGGTCTAGGATCTCTGCATGTATGACATGGTTGGGTTGCTATAGAGTGTTATGAACCTGATTTTCTTAAGAAATAAGTTCTCTGATTCCACCTGCAAGACCCCATATGATAGGAACTTCACTTCTTCTCATAACTGCTCCAACAATGTAACAAACTAGCAAAAATTGGCAACGAGTACAAAGGGATCAATGGAGGGAGTGTTAATTGCCAGGGTAGATAATGTAGGACCTGTCATTGCTTTTCAAGTTAGAAATTGAAAGAGGTATGCATGTTACTACTAGTGCATTGAGAAGGTGAATTGGAGGGGAGAGTGGAAGACAAAGTTGAGGGAAGAGCCTTCTTTATTATGTAGGCTAGATTCTCCTTCCCTAAAACTTGAAAACCTAAGGATTGACACGTGGACTTCTTTTTGCAAATCTCCATTGAGGAAGGCAATTTTTAAGTCCATTAGATGGACATTCCAGCCATATTGTGCTGCCATGGCTAGGACAAGTTGGCTGGTGCTCATATTTGTCGTAGAAGCAAAGGTCTCCTCGTAGTCAATTCCCTCTTGCTGAGAGAAACTTTTTGCAACCAATTGTGCTTTTTACTAGTCAATTGTACCATTTGCCTTGTACTTGATCTTGTACTTCCATTTGCAGCGGATGGGTTTCTTCTCGAATGGAAGGGGTTTGAGATACCAAGTTTTATTTTTCATCGAACTCTCATGTTCAACTGCCTTGGCCTTTTATTTAGGTTTCTCTTGTGCTTTCTTGAACATCCATGGCCCATATATTTTTTGAATATTGGCCATGAGAATAAAGTGACTGTGTTTGTTGTTTGTTTGCTCTTTCCTCTCGGTGATCATCCCTCAATCAATTCGCCTATACAAACATCTCCAATGGTGTTGTATCGACACTTGCACCTCTTCTTAGGATCTTCCTCATCCAAGTCAGTATTGCTACCATGACTTGGGCCACTTGTATCTGGATCAGAAATTATTGGTACGGAGACTCCTCATGCTTGGAAGCTTCACCCCCTTTAGGTGGAGCTACTTGAATCTTGACACCTAAATCTTTAGCCACTTATGGCTTCTCTGTAGTTCAAAACTTGATAGAAGCGTGGAAATGTTCGACCTCCTCATCAACAACAATATCTTTGTTGTTTGTTTGCTCTTTCCTCTCGATGATCATCCCTCAATCAATTCCCCTATACAAACATCTCCAATGGTGTTGTACTGACACTTGTACCTCTTCTTAGGATCTTCCTCATCCAAGTCAGTATTGCCACCATGACTTGGGCTACTTGTATCTGGATCAGAAATTATTGGTCCGGGGACTCCTCATGCTTGGAAGCTTCACCCCCTTTAGGTGGAGCTACTTGAATCTTGACACCTAAATCTTTAGCCACTTATGGCTTCTCTGTAATTCAAAACTTGATAGAAGCTTGGAAATGTTCGACCTCCTCATCAACAACAATATCTTTGTTGTTTGTTTGTTCTTTCCTCTTGATGATCATCCCTCAATCAATTCGCCTATACAAACATCTCCGATGGTGTTGTACTGACACTTGCACCTCTTCTTAGGATCTTCCTCATCCAAGTCAGTATTGCCACCATGACTTGGGCCACTTGTATCTGGATCAGAAATTATTGGTCTGGAGACTCCTCATGCTTGGAAGCTTCACCCCCTTTAGGTGGAGCTACTTGAATCTTGACAACTAAATCTTTAGCCACTTACGGCTTCTTTGTAATTCAAAACTTGATAGAAGCTTGGAAATGTTCGACCTCCTCATCAACAACAATATCTTTGTCGAAGCTTACCTTATCAATGTCAATATCAACCAACCTCTAAGCCTTATGAGTGTCACTGTATCCTGTAGTCACCGACTTCTTGCTTTTTGGATCGAACTTGGTTCTATTTTGAGCGGGAATCCAAGTGTAGGTAGTAGAACCAAAGACTTTAAGATGACTTATTTTGGGCTTCGTCCAAACCATGCTTCCTCTAGGGTCTTCCTCTTCACTACCATCGTGGGTGATCTATTCAACATGTATATGAATGTGAACATTGCTTGGGCCCAAAACTTGTTTGGAACATACATGTTGTGCAATATACACCTAGCCATCTCGTTGATAGTACGATTTCTCCTCTGATCCATCCATTTTTCTGTGGAGTGTAGGGTGTAGTATATTGTTTTTGGATCCCATGTTCAACACAAAAGTTATTGAATTCTTTTGAGCACAATTCCCCACCATTATCATATCTAAGAGAAGTAATATGACAACCCAACTCTTTTTCTACTAATGCTTCAAACTTTTGAAATTCATTAAACACTTTAAATTTTAATTTTGGAAAATACACCTACATTTTTATACGGAAATCATCAACAAATAGAAGGAAATACCTGGGATCAGTGATTGACGCGTGTTCATTGGTCCACGTATGTCTGTATGAACCAACTAAAGGACTCTCTACGCTCTTCAAGCTTGTTCTTCATCAAATAGTGTTCGATGCTGCCTCCCTACATGGAAAGCTCTGTAAGCTACTTGGATCTTTTGTGAAATGTTCGAAAGTCGATCTACCTTTTGTTCTAATTGATAGAGGTAGGTCAAGTTGAGGTGCCCATACATTTGATGCCAGAGGGTACCGATGACAGATGCACTCTTCGCAGTTAGTGGATGCCCTTTGACTTGTCCAATATCCACCAATTTGAACAAACCATGGTCCTCTGCACCAAGAGCAACATTCTTCTCGGTCTCTTTGTCATCTATGTAGCATTTGTGATTGCTAAAATTGACATCTAGATGGGGGCCGTGCCTCATAATTTGATTGATTGAAAGTAGATTAAGCTCCATACCTAGCATAGACATTGAACAACATAAGCATTTTTCCTTAAAAGGAAATCTACACATTTCCTATGGCAATTTTAGTATACTCCTCCCCACATCGAAGATCATGAAATCTTTGGATGAATAAGGTGAATACCTTGTGAATTAATGCTTCCTGTTGGTGAAGTTTCGTGATGCCCTTGAATCGATGAACCAAGCAAATGACCTAAACTGATCATCTTGTGTCATGGCCATGAATTTGTAGAAGGTTCTCCTCTATGTTGAAGTTTCTAAGTCTAAGAATTAGAAACCCTCCATGTACTTTCTGATTTATTCCTTCCTACTTGTTCTGATTAGTTAACAAGTTATTTATCATGTAAATACTGAAAATAAACACAAGTACATGCTCAACACATTACAAATCATGAACTAAAGGAAACAAACACAAGCACACAAATGACACCGTTATTTTTGGAATAATGTCCTTGGAAAAACCCAATGCAGGAAAACTGGTGCAACTATCTGAGGGTTTGATGATTTATTAAGCAGTTTCAGAATACAATCCGGGTGCCAAATCTGGTTCACCCAACAGAGAAAAATATCGGCAGTAGTACCTCTCCTTCGAACACAGATGCTCCGGCTGAAACCCCGGATAAACACTCTAGCAACTCCTCAGCTCCAATCTGCCCCACGAAAAACCCTAGCGTCAGCCTCTTCTGCGCTTTGCGTCAGCTTTCCCGGCAGTTCCGGCTGTTCTCGACAGTTCCGACTTCTGTCCTCTGTGTCAATGTTCTTGATAGTTTTGGTAGTTCCTGGCAGTTTCGACTATTCCCGACAGTTCCAGCTTCTGCCCTCTGCGTCAGCTTCCTCGGCAGTTCCGGCAGCTCCGGTGGTTCCTGGTAGTTTTGACTGTTCCTGGCAGTTTCGGCTTCTACCCTTTGCGTCAGCTTTCTTGGCAGTGTCGGCTTCTGCCCTCTGCGTCAGCTTTCCCTACTGTTTCGGTAGTTCCAACTGTTCTTGATAATTCTGACTTCTACCTTCTGCGTCAACTTTCTCGGCTGTTGTGCTAATCCTCCCGACACTATCTCTGGCTCTCTGCTTCTGTATTTACTGCCCTTGAGCTGTAACTCCAAATCACTCTCTCAACTTTATCAGCAAACCCAACGCCACAAAGTCGAAATTTTGATCTCTTGGTGTGCTCTCCAAGTGACCCTCAAGCCACCTTTTATACTTTTCTCGTTGACAAATCAACGGCCGAGATTAAGTCTCTAATCAACGATTAAGATTAGATCTGGCTTGAGCCATGACTTTTGGACCATTCTAACACATTTTATATTAATTCAGATTAATATTTTAATTTCCCTAAGTCTAAAGTTCTAAACTTAGGGACTCCACTAAAAATATTAATTATTTTAATATCTCCCAAATTGTTTAGAATCTGCCCAAACCCTTTATGGGTATTGGAGATCTCATGTGCTTTAGCCTCTCCACCAAATTTCGTGGCTAGAGCACATCTGATGCTACCCCAAATCAATACTCTATATGCCCTACGACATGAGTCTTCTGTTGAGGCTCTCATTGGTTGGATTTTTGATTTGCTAACCTCTTTTTGTAGCACTTCTTCATATGTCCTACCTTGTCAGAGTAGTGAGAGGTGATGGTCTTCAAGCTCTTAGTTGCATCCTCGCCATTTCCCAGACTATTTTTCTTTTACCATTTTCCTTTGCCCCTGATATTAGCCTCAAAGGCCTATTTTGAATCCTCATTGCCATTATTGCTACCAAATTGTTTCTTCCATCTTTCTTGTTGTAAGAGCTTATTGCCTAATGCTCCAAACTCTAGGTCAACATCCATAGCGGTGATGTTCAGGGTCTCTACAAAGTGCTCATAATCATGTGGTAAGCTTTTCAGTGTGATTCCCACAATGTTCTCTTCTTCCATCTTTCGATTAATGGCCTCCACTTGTTTTTGGATGTCCTTGATCTTGAGTAAGTGCTCCTGTGATGATGCACCCTCATTCATGGTGATAAAAAACACCATGTTCTTAAATAAGAACGCTGTGCCCTTGTCTTAATTCTCATACAGGTCATTCATATGCTTTAAAATCATGGCAAAAGTCTTTTCGGTTTGAACCTCAAGAAGCATCTCATTTGACATGTTGAAATTTTGAAGCTCAGGGAGAAATTCCCTCCATTGGGAAGCCTTCCTCATCTAGAGAAGACCCTACTAGCCCTTGGAAGAATTTAATTTGGTCAAGGAAAAATATTATTTTTGGTGTGAAACCCAATGTGCACAAAAGTACAAGGTGTCCTGTGCAAGGAAATTTGACCCCCTAAGGCACATATAAATATACATCATGACAAATCATTTGGAGGCATCATCACATCAAGCATTTCTTCTCTTGTGTTGTTTGACTACCTCTAAAATTGCAAGTTCATTCTCATACGTGCGAAAGAGAGTTTTTTTTTTCTATTGGCCAAATTTGTCTTCTGTTTTGGGCCTTTGACCAATGTTGACTTTTGGGATTTGGAGCATGGTTTGACTTTGAATTTTTGATATGTTTGGAGCGCTGAGTTGACTGAAAGGGTGACCAAATATTTTAGAACACTTTGACTATGTTGACTTCAAATTTTGGGCTAGGATTTCTACAGGTCAACACCTTGACTTTGATCGAATTTTGTGGGAGATTTGATGATTGTTTTGACTGGATTTAATCGAGCTTGGAAGATAGAGTTGACTATTGCTTTGACCGAATTATTTGGAGGCTGATTTGACCATAGACCTTTGACTGGTTAGGGCTTCTTTTGCTGTTGTTGACTTTGACTAGAATTGACAGATTTGACTTTGGACTAGGTTTGACTACTTTTCTCGTTTTGGATTGGATATTGGATTGTTGACTTGGTTAGTCAAGGGCTTGACCCTTTGACTCATTGTGACTGTACTTGAACATTGTATCTCTTTGCTGAACATTTGATGACAATCTAATAGAAGAAGAATTTGGAAAGGGTTTTCAACTTTTCCCCCTTGTGGGATTTTTCCTTGGTCTTTGACCAAATCTTGTGTCTCTGTTATTCTTGGCTATCTTCTATTGTCCGTTGGTTTACTGTTCTATCTACAATTGCTTAGTGTTGTTGGAAGATTGAATTATATTGGACAAATTGATCGCTGATTGAAGAAGATTTGGAATAAGTGATGTGTTAAGCATATAACACTACAAAATTAACGTGACACAGACAACTTGAGCAACATCACTGCTTCTTTGCCTTCTCCATCAAACTTGTCTTGGTCTTTACTCACAATAGTAGGTCAGGTATGCTTGGTGAGAATGATGTTTGACAAACACCTATATTAAAAAATGGCCTACTTACATTTCTTTCACATATTGTAGTTCTTCCTGGAGGACTTCTTCTGGTTGCCTCCTAGCATGACATTTGACAACAAAGCCATAGTTAAATGTCAAGAGTGAAGAAAAATGATGGCACTAAACGGTTGTAACCACCATGTACCACTGAGAAACACATAGGTTTGTGAGAAATCTGCTAATTAGCCCAAAAATAGTCAGATCGACATGCCAATAGCTGAAACTTCACATTCTAGATAGATTTGCCCTCAAATGGTTTAAAATTAGTCATATATGTCAATAACCAACATTAAAACAATTGATTTCTCTTTGTATTTGCTGAAAAATAATAAATTGGCAGCTAAAACTTCCAAATCTGCAAATTTGGGCACCAATATAGGAAAACAATCATGTGTCAATCTGCTTCTAGTTCAACTGTACTATCAACTTATCAAGGAAATTGAGAAATACGATATTCTAGATCATAAATCAAATTTTCTTGTGCTTTTCTAAGCAATCCTCTACAATTCTGTATAACTGTATGAATTCTATCTGATTGCTCTGATGTTTCGTATGGCCTTTGGAAATGATGGCTGACAAATGTTGGTTTCAGTGAAATCCTTTTAGCTCTTCAATGTGCTATGCCAACAATCTTTTGATTCGTCTTTACCGACAACAGTTCCTAGTTCTTCACGTTCTTACATACTCATCAATCTAATCACGTTTTTTTGATTTTCTAGATCATCATATGACGCAAAAGAAGATCATACTTAATGGATCACAAAATCGAGCACACAATGAAACCATGATAACTCAAAAGAGTTATATGTATTGTATGTATTAAATGAGAAAGCTTTCTGAAATAGGGCTACAATAAAATAAAGCCAATCCACTTTATGAATGTGGGATAAACTGATAAAGTGAAATAAGACATAAAAGCATAAACTAACCTAAAGTCTAATTGACTTTATTAATGCCCAAGTTTAATATCTAGTTGACCATTATAAACTAACATCAATTTTAACATTTGCATTAATGGGTGCTTGATCTGAGGGAGAGGATCTCTTTCACTTGCTATAGGTCAATTTGGATGAGTTGGCCTGTAGGATATGACTATACTTATGGCAAAGTTTGTAGTGAAACAAGAGGTTTTCATAATCTAGTATGTTCCTCCATTCTTGATCCTTCCATATCAGAGAAGTGTTTGTACTTAATATTGGAGGTTCTCCTTGCATTGCAAGTGTCTTAGAATTGACTTTGGGTAAGAGAACATCTTTTCTCCTATTGTTTTGAGCACTTTGTTATTATAGAGGTGGAGTGAGACATCTGGCATTCGAACCCACAAGTAGATAGTGTCCTTGATAACTTGTTTTGTTTAAAGTGCTCTAACCACAATAGTGAAACCAACCTTAAAGATTTATAAACCACATATTCCCTTTCAACATTTGCTTATTTCTCAGATTCTCAAACAAGGATGAATAACCTATCTGAAGAGGATGAATGTTTACCTTTCCTTCTGTTGCATTATGCTAGGAGGATTCGATAAAGGGTACTATTCTTGAGAGTGAAGATCTCTTATTGTTGAAATAACTGATCAATGCCCTATGATGAAGTTCCATGGATCCATCTATTATGCATTCAACCTTAAGAGGGAGTTAAAGAACTTGAGGAAGGAATGCATCTCTTCCTAATGTTTCCTTCTGCTTAAAACCCTGGGTGCCTTGATCACCTCATGCCCAATGTTGCTTTTTGTGGTATGTAGGCTTCCATAATGTGACACGATTTTTTTTTCTAGTGATCCGCTTGTTGGAAATACTGAGAGGGGGGCTGAATTAGTATTTCTTTTACAATTGTCATTTTATACCAGTTAAGATCACTTGGTAAAACCAAAACACAAAATGTACAACAAAACAATAATTTATATTAAAAATAACGAGACTCCAATTCTCTTTTACAACAAAAATCTGTACAATCACACTTAGAATTCCTTCAAGGCTCTAATCCTAGATGAGAACTCCAATCTTTGATTTCAAACCAAGCTCCAATCTGTACCCAAACTACAACTTGGTCTTCTTGAGGACTCCAACTCTCTCAACAATTCAGCTCCAACCTAGTTTTCCACAAGGCTCCAACCTTGTGTGAGGACTCCAACCCTTTGCTTCAATTCTTCAAAATGGTTATAGTACATCTTCAAGACTTCCAATATCTTCTTCAACCAGTCCTGAAAGACATCTCTCACAAAGTCTTCAAAATGTCTCCAAGAATGTATTCAACCAAGGGGGTTTGCAATGGTTCTCCAAAGAATGTCTTCAATAGGCTTCAACAATGCTCCAAGGACTGCTTTAACAAGGTGTCAATTCTACAATGGCTACTGCAAAGGATCTTCTACAATTCTGCTCCAAAGATGAAAATCAACTCCATAAGGCATAGAAGGTATTTCCAAATCTCTTCATGTTTGCTTCAAGTAATCTTCTATAAGGCTACATCATCAGGGCTTCAACAATGTTGTTCCAAGGAATGACTTCAAAAGTTCTCCAAGGTACTCTTCAAGTTTTCTCTGCTACAATAGGTGTTCTTCAATTCTGCCGCAGAATATGCTTCTCCAAGATTTCTCTTCTATGCCATGAGTCTGCTCCAAAGGTGTCACAAGGCAGTTCAAAAGCCTGCCTTCAAGTGATGCCACAGTCCTTAAGACTCCCAAAACATTGTCATTAGGTTGCTCCAAATAATGCCCAAAAAGCCTGCTCTTAAAGGATGTCAAAAACTGCTAAAGGTTCCTTCAATGTTGTTCCAAACAATGCCCAAAGCATTTATCTCACGAGATGTTAAGACTAAAAACAAAGTGTCATAGGTTCAAATTGCCAGAAGTCTGTTCCAAGTATAGATCTTATCCAATATAACCTCAGGTCTGAACTTCAACAAAAATGACAGGTCTGAGATCCTTTTCAAATGCGACAGGTCTGCACAAGTCGACAGGTCCAAGCCACACTCTTTGGTCATAGGTCCACTATCTCTGCAACAAAACTATAGGTCCGAGCTTCAGTTACTTGGTTACAAGTCTGCAATATTTGCAACAAAACTTTGCCACAGGTCCAAGATCACAGATCTGTTAGGGCTGAGGTTGCAGGCCTGTTAGGGCAGAGATTACAGACCTGTTAGGGTCGAAATTGCAAACTTGAACAAAGGTCCGAATGCTTGCCACAGTCTTAATTTTTTTACACAGATCTGAGCTTCTATAGTGTGCCACAAATCCGGGTAGATTTTTCCAAACATAAATCTTCATTGATCCTTTCCCTCCTTTAACACTTCAAGTCTGAATTTATTATCTCTATCCTTGACCGAATTTACATTTCCAGAATGAGGAGTTTAGGTTTATATTTATACTTGTTTGAACATATGAAAGTACATGTCTATTGGTTAAGGAGGGAGACTACGTGAGGGCCGACCTACTGTGCTAGGTTTGATATGATGTATATATTAGTTTCAGTTTAGATTTCCCTTAGCATTATATATATGTATATATGGTAGTCTCCCTCCTTAACCAATTACTTGTTTGAACATATGAAAGTACATGTCTATTGGTTAAGGAGGGAGACTACCATAGTTTTTACCATCATCAGATTTGAAGAAAACTATTTTCATCCTCACTTAATGGATATTCACTTATGCAGAGCCGCTTGTACATTCTCTTTATATTTGGGCAACAATTCTCTTTCTAACTCGCATGCGGTGCTAAGCTTTTTGCTAACATAAGTGACACCATGATCCACAAAGCACGTCTTTATAGCCCCATTAAATTGACTTTACTGTTCCATTCTACTTTGTTCTGATGAGACATTTTGTCAAGTGCAAGGGCTACTCTCTTTGTATTCCCACATCAGGGATATGTGTCTATTAGAGCATTCCACACAAAGACTTCACTTCTAATTATTTTTAAGGATCTATATGCACATCTCCATGTTCCTTTGATTTCATCACTATATATATATATATATATATATTCTTCATCCATACCCCTAGGGATTGCTTCTACAATGCTAGGGTTTCATCACTAACATCAATGACAACTCTATCCAACACCACTGTGGGAATTTATTGCCAACCTAGCTTTGTTCCTCTAAGACAATCGAAAGGGCTCCTTTGGGGGAAAGCTTTTAATGTACCAAAATGAGAATCGAAGTATGCATGGTGCAAGTTATGGTTGTTGATAGTTCGCTGAGGGGGAATAATAGACTGGATGAAAGAAAAATGTCTTTTTATCCTCCTACCCATATTTAAGTTTTACTTTATGAACCTTGTTTTTCTTGGAGTGAACAAGAGCTAGATTTCCAATCATGGAAAGATTATTGGTGGCCCTAATCTTTGCTTGGGAGGGATTGTCTTAAGAGAGGTTTTTTTTAAGTTGGGTAGAGTGCAATCATCTTGTTGTTGGGTTAATTTTTCTCCATTTTTGTTATATTTGCATATCCTATTTCTTTTGATGAATGTATTTGGGTTATACAATGTAATGTGCATAAAGTCATAACCTAAGAAACTGGACATGCCCCTAGGGGTTCCCGTGTCATGAATCCCACACCATACATGGATTTGTGATGACATGAGTTTTTTACATGTTTAACACATGCCCTACATGTGTCTCGAGTTTAGGACACATGTTCTTTCACAGGACATGTGCCAAACAGGTGTTTGACACGTGCCCTACATGTTTCCCTAGTTTAGGATACATGTCTAGGAAAAAGTGTTGAAAAAGGCGATCCGTCCTCCTTTTTCACTCATTTCACTTAATAGGTTGGAGTGTTAAGGGATTTTGGAGTGTAATTGAGGGTTCTAGTGCAGTGTTGAATGGATTCCAAGTGCCCAGCAAGAGGATTTGTCCACCAATCTTCAAGTTCCTACAACAATCCATTTTCTTCTCATTTACACAGAAGTCATAGCTCAATCAACAATGGCAGTTGGAAACTCAAAGGAAAGGTAGAAATGGCCATATCAAGGTTGCCCCCTTCCTTCAATTTCATCATCCTCTGCTAGTGTTCCATCTACCAGAGTGGGGTTGCAAATACAGCTTCAAATGTTGAAAAAACATTGCTATAGCAAGATAATAGGCTTAAGAGCAAAAGTGTTAGAGTTGGTCATTTTTGAGGGGTCTTCTTGCACACCAGTAGATGCACCAATTGTGTTGGATATATAGGGGAAGGATGGAGGAGAGAGTAGTGGTAGCAATGCTGATTTTGATGATTCTGACTCACTATCTATGCAAAACATTTTGAATTTGATGCCTTAATAAGAAAATTATATTTTATGGTTCTAAGTTCTTGTGTGTTTGTCATTTGATCATCATTGATGTAGTACTAGTAAATACTAAGTAGTAGCCAATTGTAAACTTGTATGCTTGAATTTGTATCATCATCATGTAAATGTTTAAGTTTCTAAATTCTAACAAAATTTGAATCTTTATGCCTATGTTTCATTTTTGTATGTGTAATTCACTAATGTGTTATATCTGTGTGTGTGGTTGTTGTGTCTCGTGTCCTTAGTGTTTCTGTGTCCTTCATGTCCCATGTCATCATGTCATATGACCATATATATATATATATATTTATGTTCTCTGTGTCCTATTTTCGGGGTCGTCATGTCTCAATCTATATATATATATATATATATATATATATATTCTCTGTGTCCTATTTTTGGGGTTGTCATGTCTCGTGTTGGACACTTGTATTTTTGTGTCCTGCATGTCTCATGTCATCATGTTAGGTGACTTAGGTTACAACCGTGGTTGTGTTTATGGGTAATTCACATGCCAATTGAGCACTTCTAGACGAAGAGTTGTGCATATAAAAATGTTGCTAGGCTTTATGTTGACAAGATTTATGAGAGTTAATTGCTATAGTGTGTTGTTGGAGAGAAGTGGGATTGTAGAAATGCTTATCTAGTTCATTGAGAAATTGGATGTTGCACTAATAAACATAGAATGGCATGCTATTGTGACTAAATGTGCTTTCATAAGATGGTTCTGGTTTCTAATCACTCTTGTGCTTTCATTAGAGGGACTGATTATAGTTGGAGAGGCGGTAGAGGAGTGATTTTTATTGGAAGTCCTTGTGAAAAAGTGGAAGCATGGATTAATTGAAAAGGAGTAACAATCCCAAGGGATGGTAAACTAGCAAGAGAATGGGTATATTAACAAGAAGTTGTCTAGAGTTATTTATTGCTTAGTATAAAGCTATAAGCTAGTAATGCAAGACCAATGGTGCTTGTAGTTAGCTACCTAAGTAAAGGATTTATCATGTTATGAACTCCGAGCCCCTTGTGTTGTCTTTCAAATGGTAGAAATGAAAGTCCCACAATGGTACCGATTTGCCTTGTCCTTGTAGCTTTTGTGCGCCGAGTGGGAGAAATAAGAATTAATGTGTGTGTCAACCCCATCATTGTGTCAACCCCATCATTGTCAATCCAAGCAACTAGATGCTTGCTTATATTTATGGGACCATAATAGTAGGAAGTAGAAAAGAGTTTTCATCGTCTACTTGTCTTTGACATTATTAATGTAGCCAACTTATGATAACTAGTGAGATGATAAATATCCCAACTCCTCTTTTATAGCTAAAGATGAGGATACCCTTTAATCTTGTTGCTTGTCATAATTGATTTAAATGCCTTCCTTTGTGTTTTATGCCCTCAACTCTTGACCAAATTTGATCCTAAACATAAGCCAATAAGAAGGTTGAATTAGATACCTTAGTGTGGATGAGGTAATCAAAACAAGGGCTAATTGGTTTATAAGAATGTTTGGGCACCTAATGCTCGCTCTGTTACAATTAGAGTGGCTCGTATAGTTTTAGATTATTGATGTTGACTACAATTTATGTTACCATGATGGGCTAGCAAATTAAAGAAGGTGTTTGATGCCATAGTTATAGGACCATGCAAGGACTATACTAAATAGGCTTTTGATCCATAAATGTTAGGTCCATGGCTTGCTTATCACACCAACATGGATACTTAAAGTTCGTAAAGCTTGATTCTTTGCAATTACAATGTTGAGTTCAAACTGCTCTACTACTAATCACAAACACACTTGAATGGGTATCTCTTTTTTTAGATGGGTTTCACTACTTGGTTTATGTAGTAACAATTCCAAAGTCAATGCTCATCTGACCCAAACACTTTGGATGCTTACAAGATTCAATTATAGCTCTATTTTACTAATAGAATGAAAGAGCTTAAAGGTATTCTTGTAGATACCACCTCGTTGTACATAAAGTGGTTCCAAAATAGTGCACATTATGAACTGAATGAATTATGTGGGACTATTTACCTACAATTGGCATTATGCATAGTTGTTTGAGTGCATAGTCAATAGTTGCTACCATGAATTCCTCAACCCATGCATGTGGCGATATGTTTGGATTTTTATATATTTAATTAATTAATATTTTATATGTGTGTGTAATTGAGTTTCTACCCATTCACAAGACGATATGAATTTCTACCCATTCACAAAACAATATTAATTAATCGTATATATAGAAGACCAAACATATGGCCACATGCATGGGTTGAGGAATTCATGGTAGCAACTATTGACTATGCACTCAAATGACTATGTCTAATGTTGATTGTAGGTAAATAGTACGATGCACAGTTTGAAGGGACTTGATTGTTTGTATATTGGTTACATATGGCTAGAGCAACACACGAGATCGTTGTAGGCATCTTCCTATGCTTAGTACAAAGCATACAAGCTATATCAAAGGCCCTTCAAACAAAATGCACAAACAAGGGGAATCATCTCAGTGAACGGATTAAGGGAAGAATTGAGTTGTGGGAGTTAGAATGCATTAGGGATGAGGCCATTGCTTTTAATTTCCTTGGCAATGATCAAATAAATGAATAACAATGCTGTAGATGTGTATTTCCTAGTATTTAAACAAATTTAGAATGCTAGCCATCAATTCAATTTTAGAGTTGTAACTATCATTCACCAACAAAACAAATCAACAAGAATAAAACATTGTATAGGTGACCAAAGATTTAATCTAGTTAATCACACAACAATCAACCACATGATAGATAACAGAGAATTTACCCTGGAAACCCAAATGAGAAAATTGGCAAAGATGAGTTCTAATTATGCTCAAGAATTATTATAAAGGGTGAGTTTTATACTCTCATTAGAGATTTTGTGTATTCTTATCCACTAGCAACATTTTACAAATTTCTTTGGTTAGAGACAATCTTCCTTTTTGTGAACTAGTTCAAAATCCCCTTCATCCTCCATTCCTTTAAGTAGACCGTTTCATTCCCAAGTCTCATTCTTTTGCTATTGCCCTTCTTGCCAAGCTTTCTTTTATTTCCATCTCTTGTCATTTGTCAATTGTTGTTGCATCTTTCTTGTTTATTATATGTCATTGGTTGTTGTTGTTGCATCGAAGCAAGGATTATTTGTTGTAATGCTCTCTTGGAATACCAACCATCTCGTGATGAATTTCACTTCCATGTGGCTTTTGCCCTTTTGTCTTCAAGGAGCATTGACTTTAAACTTTGCCAATGTTTTTTTCTACAAACATTGTAGTTATTTGGATCCATTTCACATCATTTGTGTTCACAATGTTATTGATGTTTGATTTGTTGTAACTTGTTGGTTTAGGCAGAGGTTAAACTTTGTTATTTGCCTAGAATATGTTGAACCACATGTTGCCTTATAGATTTGTGTTTTGTCAAAGTCTAAAGGTCAGTATCTTTGGGTTTGTCATGTATTTGTGTTTTGTATTCTATTAAAGAAGTGGCTTTGTCCTACTCCTTTTGTCCATGTGATATGGAAAGGGTAGAGAGGCCAATTAGGGTATGGTTCAAGGGGTTGGAATCCAAAAAATAACTTAGAAAAGTCAATGACTAGTGGATATTTATGATGCTTGAGTATAGTTATGTTAAAGGCCATGGAGGTGTTTGTCCCCTACTTTTTTGTATTGATAATATATTCAAGAGGGTGCATAAAATTTTTATTTTCAATATTTTTTGGCTATTAGTTCGAGGATGAGAAGGAAAAAGGATAATTGAAAATTGAGCATTCTTTTGTAATGACTAAAAAAAGTCCCCCATTATAAGCGATGGTGAATGGCAACCCATACTCTACTTAGATGTATCAAAAGAATACTTTTGTAGGTTCAGCTGCATCAGTGGTTTTATTGCAACATATGGAAATTTCTAGTTTGGAGAAATGAAACACTACTACAATGATAATCATGTTAATGTTGGGTTCAAAGCAAGCCATTGATGAACCCCATATAAATGTATTCCTAAGTTGGTGAACGCATTGGTAGAGGTTGTTACAAGTACATGTTTGATTTTAAGCCTGGATTGGCTACACAAAGATTAGATGTGGATATAATATTCGGTGGTTGGCCAATAGAAGTATCTTCAAAGATATTGAAGAGTCATGTGAACTCCAAAGTGTTTGCCATAGGAGGGGAAATGGGCATTGTTATCCCTCTTCTAGTAGTGGTACTCTAGAACTTTTGACCACACCATTTGTAAGCCCAAATGTGTGCAAGTGATAGCTAGCCCTATAAGGCCATGTAGGTGTGTTTCGTTAAAGTGTCTCCTAGATCTTCGATGGTGGACAATCATGGCTGGTCTTTTTAGAATCATTTTCATGGTGCTTGGTTTTATGGCATTACGGACATCCCTGTGGTGGGTGGCAATTCCCTGCCTTTATGGGCTTTCTTATGTCTTGGGGTGGTATGTGGGCATCATGGAGGTGTACCAACTAGGAATTATGATTTATGGGAGCACTTATTGTTTAGCTCTGTAAACGTGATCGCTTATTGTACTTTTCCCCTCATTTTCTCTTTATCCCAATGCACCTGTATGTTCCCCACATGGACAACCTCACTATGTATGTAGATCTCTTTGGACATAGCCATCTTTCTTCATGATAGTCTCATAGTTCATGATGCATTTTCACTCCTCAAGGGACTGTCCCACATCCTCCAAGGTAGTGAAAGGGTTCCTTGTAACCTCTAAGTCAAGAGAAATCAACTTCAAGTCAAAGCACTCCAAATTCCCTCTTGAAAGTGCCTTTTCCAACTTCAAGGTACTTTTTAGAGGGGTCGACTTCTCCTTTGGGGCAGTTTTGAGGTTAAAAAAAGCAAGATGTTGCATCTTTTGAGCAAGTAATATGTCAAAGCAAGTGAAAGACACATCATCGAGCAAGAACAACTCATCTTCAAGCAAGTTCAAGCCTTAAATCACACAAAAAACAAGCAAATGGACCAAGACAAGGAGTGTTGTCCACCCTTTCTAGCTGTTGGAGCATGAAAAGATAAATTTGGAGAAATGCTGAGGCAAAAGAGGTGGTCATTTAGGTCTCCAGGTAATCCAAAAGTCATTTCAAGTCAAAATCAAGCAAGATGGAGCCTTAAAGCATGGTTGAAGCATCTTTGGATCAAGCAAAGGGAGGCCATCAACATTATACTAGTCGTTGGAAGGGTCCAAGCCCTCATTCAAGCAATGTTGAGCAAGCAAAGTGGAATGTTTGACTTTCCAAGCATTCGAGATAATTTTTGAAGTAAAGTCAAGCCAATATTTGATGAAACATTGTACCTTTAAGCCAATTAGACCCTCCTTTGGTCAAATTGAACCTCTAATTGATAGGACGTCTCACCTCATTTGAGGTTTTTAAGCAATGTAATGAAAAAAATTGTAATTTGACTAATCTCCAAGCATATGACTAATCCCCATCTCTAAATAGAGAGCTCTCTCTCCTTTGTAAATCATTGTGAATTATTGAGATAATTTGCCATAATGTGAAATATTTTCATGGAAGCTTTGGTTTTCATCTTGAAGTTTCTTTTTCTAGGATTTCAAATATTTTCTAAGGCAATTTGGTGTTAACTAAAGAGTATTATAAAGTCTAATTAGATTGATCAATTTGAAGGGCAACTCTGTCACTTAGAGAGGGATGTCTAGGTTTTTCCTTCCACATCTCTCTTGTTGGTGTAAGGTAAGGTTTGTTTCTCCTTGTTGGGCCATGCCCTAGTGTTGCTCGTCAAGGGCATCAATTTATTTTGCATCATAGTTGATCTATTGGTTGAATGATTTTACTTAAGTGGAGTCCCTTCTAGTAAGGCTTGGTTTCATAACTTTCTCTTGATTAGGCATGAGGTGATTTAACTTCTAGGGTTCCACCTCTAGCGCTAATCCACAAGTATTGATCAACCAACTTAAGAGGGCATCAATTTGACCCCATAGCCCTTGTGGAAATAAGGCACAATCTCTATTCCAACAACCAACCTTCTCTTTAAATAGAGCCCATCGTTGCAAATCATTGTGAATTGTTCAAATCATTTGCTATAATGTGAAGTATTTTCATGAAAGCTTTGGTGTTTATCTTGAAGCTTCTCTTTCTTGGTTGATTTCAAATATTTTATAAGGCAATTTGTGGATAACTAAAGACTACTACAAAGGCTAATTAGATTGATCCATCTGAAGGGCAACTTTATCATTTAGAGAGGGACGTCTAGGGTTTTACTCACACATCTCTCAGTTATGTCAGATAGGATCTGCCAGTTAGGCAGATAGGGTCTGCCAGTTATGTCACTTACAGGAGATAGAGACAGAGACACATTTCATCTTTGGATGCCCTGCGTACTACGAGATCCGAGGCCATTTCCATTGTCTCTTCAGGTCCTCTCAGACCCTGTCCAGCTTCCTCAGATATGTTGACCCGAGATGCCTAACACTTTACCTCCAGGAGGCCTTCAGATTTCGGGCCCGCTTTCTTCAGCCCCCCGCCAGATCGGATACCACACAGAAGATCACAGACTTCTTTAAAGCGCTACCTTCGGCGCGAGGCACCAAAAGAACCATTGACTGACCCACAGACACTGAGACCAGATTAGTGCGGCCCTTGGGGGGCCGACCCACCAAACTGCATCAGAGATCCAGGACCAGCTCCATCCCCGGGAGGCGCCTTAGAACTTCCAGGCGGCCTCAACGACAACCCAGTATGCCCACAAGACAACAAACTTTAACGAGATTCTCTCAGTTTTCTTCTCTCGACCTCGGATGTTAGTAGGGGCCAGACAAGGGGCTCCCCCCCTTTTTCTTCTTCTCCTTCTCCCTCTCCTTTGTTCCAAAGCCATGAGATTCTTGCTTCTTCCTTTACAGTTTAGATGTATTTTCTGCTTTTTAAAGAAATGCTAAAGGGGACTGCTTGGTCCACCGACTTGCATGAAGTAATCATTGTAACAGACAGTCCCGTTGACCTATTATGGTCATTTGTTGGACATTAATAAAATTATCTATCTTATCTTATCTCTTATTGAAGGTAAGGTTTGTTTCTCTTTGTTGGGCCATGCTCTAGTGCTTTGTGTCAAGGGTTTCAATTTGTTTTACATCATAGTTGATCCATTGGTTGAAAACTTTTCCCTAAATGGAATCCCTTATAGTAGGGCTTGGTTTTGTAATTTGTTCTTGATTAGGTTCGAGGTGATTCAACTTTTAAGGTTCCACCTCTAGCCCTAATTCAAATTTCACAAGCATTGATCAACTAGCTTAAGAGGGGCATCAATTTGACCCCATAGCCGTAGTGGAAATAAGGCACAATCCTTATTCCAACAACCAATTATCTCCTTTTGCTAAATTTTGCAAATGTTTTTTTTGTTTTTTTTGTCTTTGTTTTATATAATTATTCAAAAAGCCCTAAAAATAGAAAAACATATATAAAAAAGAAAAAAAAGAAAAATACAACCATCAAAAATAAAAAGTAAACCAGTGAATTTCTTCACTATTTCAAGATAAGATTTTACAGATTACATTTTGATTCTAGACTCATTTTCTTGGAAAATCCTACATTGAATATTTAAGAAGGTTAGCTGCCCTTTCTTTTCTTGCATTTAAAGCTGATCTAACATGTGTGAAGCTTTTGAAGGTGATTTTAACAATCTGATTTTGTCTTCAGCACTTATAGCTCAAGGATTGGTGAAATCCCTTGCCTTGGGATTCGTGAAAGGTTGATTCTAACCTTTATAACCCAAGAAACTTTTCTAAAGTATTTTAATTGAGTAATACTCACCTTTGGAAGTGTTTTCAGTTGTCCTAACAATTGCAACAGGTTTCATCTTGATTGGGACAGTTCAATTTTTCAACCCTTGGGGATTGGATCCCCAAAACTAAGTAACAATTTTCCAGATTTGAATAAATTTTGAATACTTGGTATTTTGGAGATAGACTCATTTTGTTTATATTTCATCATACTAACATCTCCAATTCATAGTCACAAGTTTCCATAGAATTTTTTGGTTTGTGGGAGGCCCCAAAGTGGGATTTTGCTTGCTTGGTTCTATAGATTTCTACAGAATTATAAGTTTGCAGGTGTATGACAGCAAGGTAAATCATTATTTTTAGCCCCAAACCAAAGGTAAACTTCAAGGTTTCAATCCCGATATCCATGAGGACTTTCATACTCAATTTTGGTGTTTTTCTTAAGGTTATTTCATTCATAAATTGAGTATTTTCTTTGCTGGTCTGTGTTTTCCGCAACAAAATATCATATATCAGATCAGATCTATTACTTCTTGTTAACTCCCATCCTTCATCATTTAAGTGTTTGTAGGCATTGGTCATCCTAAGACTTTTCGTGAAGCTTGTGTAATTTGGGATACCCTTTGACATTCTAGGAGTTGGCCAAAAGTGAGAGGATGGGTGCATCTCCTGTGTGCTTACCATTTGGAATCTTGGCTTGACCTTGACAACCCTGCTAATTTGAGTGGTAATACGCATCGATAAGTAATTTTTCATAGGTATAATTATCTGGAAGTCACGATTGATTTAGCCTATTTAACATTTCATTCTAGAGATTATAATGTAGTGAAGATTCTTCATTAACAACTATGGATTGTTTTAGAGTAGAGATAATGGGTCTAAAGAGGGGATCACCAGGATATAAGTTATTTCCATTTGTGATGATAGTTGCACCTTATGTCCAATAATTCAATGAGAACACTTCCAAGAGGACGACCAAGGAAATCAACTCATTTATTGTGGTTACTTTTTTCTACCTTAATCACTTGATGAAATTCTTGCAAATAAGTTACGCACTGCATGTTACGATGCTTTAAATTTCAATTCGTTAACTATGCAACTACAACAATTGGTGATTTGTATGAACAACTTCCTTTTTCATGAAAAAATATTGAGTTTAAGGTGTTTGAAACAATGCACAAACAATTTTTATGTGTTGTAGTTCAACTTGGTTTGGGAGATTGTCTTTCATTAATAAACCATATTATTTGGTTGTAAATTGAGAGGCTTCTATTTGGGTACCAAATGGCTATTGTTTATAACTTTATACGAGAGTGAAGTAGAAGTCTTGAGCACAAGGAATCTTTCAAATGTTGAAAATTTATTTCTAAATCTTGCTCTCACCCTCCTTTGATTTCGTTGCTTTGGGTAACTTGGTTGAGGAGATCATCAATAGAAGTTGAGTGATGAATCAACTTTCTTTTGCATTTCATCCTCCGCGATAAATATTTTAACTTGATGATGTTGGTAGTCATGTGGCATTCTTTTAGTATTCACTTTGTTATGATCTACTACATGTATCCCACGAGATTTTATTATTAATGGAATCCTGCTTGGAGAAATAATTTCAAGTTTGATTTTGAGTTGACATTGATTAAGGAAGAATAGAAGAACTTTGACTTGTTGATATTCTTCCTGAAACTGCTTAGAAGTTTCTAGGTAGTAGTCTTTAGAAACTATTAGAAACTTCCCAAAAGTTTCACTGCAATTACTAGAAAGTGCTAGAAACTTCTACGCTGCTTCCTATTGGAAAAAAATGTATCTAGGTTCGGTATTTGTAAATGTAATTTTGATTGTTGTACTTGTCAAGAAAAATAAATATTATTTTTGTAAATTATATGAATGAGTTTCTTGCTCATTCCATAGGTCTAGGAAAGTCAAAGAGTCAAAGTCATGCTAAAGAGCTCTTCTTGAGCATTTATGTAATGTCCATGGGTCAACGTAGGGTCGAATAGCCTTCCAAGACAAGCACCATCCTCCAAATAAGAAGTTTGCCAGCAGAACGTTGAAGAGATAGTCAAGTCGGCTTCATAATATATAGAGATGACATGTCGGCTCAATAAATGACACAACGGTTCCCTAAGTTCACATCGGATTGCATACATGGACCAACACCTATATATACGCAGTTGGAGTAATCACAAGAGGATATAGTTCGGATCATTCTAAAACTTCGCAATAATGATACAGGTATCTCGCATGAAGACAACAGTTCTGTGCTTCGATGGAAGAGAGATTTTGTAATCTTTGATGGTTATAACAGACTATGATCTCGGTGCTCTACCTCGGTGAAAGAAATCTCTTTGTCTCGGCATCCTGATACCGTGTTCACGCAAACATTGTCTCGACAACGTAATGATTGTCTCATATTGTTAATTTTAGGTAGGTTCTATGATTAGAGCAATTTATTTCAATTTTCCCAATTAGCTCAATATCTTCTCCAGATTAGCAATCACATCAGCATAATAGTAAATTGCAGAAAGAACATAAACATAAATCATAGAAGACAAGCCGAGACAAGAGGACACAAGATGTGGCGCTAGTCAGGGACAAACCCCAATGTGGGGAAACCCTTGATCAATTCTTCTTATATGTTCTTCAATAGTTTAGCAGAGAGAAAGATAGTACATATACATCAGAAGTCAACATATTGACTTATCTAAGTAAGAGCAGAGATCATCTCTAAGAAGATGACACATGAGGTAGCTTAACTGAACTCAGTTGAAGGCATGCTGCTTCAACTGATCCTCCAAGGTGACTCCATCACCATGTGGCACCTATCATTGTGCTACACCATACTGCACCAACATACCATGTCCAACATCACTGAGCTGCACCAAGCTGCACCATCATTGTGCTGCATCTTTCATACTGTTGCACTATGCATCATACCATGCTGTGCCCCTTCACATCATCATGCTGCTCTGTGCAACGCTGCACTATGCATACTACTGTCATATACAATGTTTTCTACTTACAACATTCATCATAAGACACCAAGGTTTCTTGCTATGGTGCTATGGCTTGCGGCCTAGCACATAGCAATGCCAATGTCTTTGAACTGATTTGGGCATTACGATTGCTGCAACAGTTCTAACAAATTCATCAAACAACCCTTACAATTTGCGGCCTAGGCAAGGGAGACTTCTCTTCAACCGTGCTGTTGTTCTGGGCACAAATCTGCCCCAAAACTATCCACGCTACCCTTGTTCTAAGGTGATTAGGCCTGCTGCCTATCACAGTTTAGCTGTCATCTACAGCTCACCCCAAAACCATATTTGCTTACCTTGATTGCTGTGCAAACAACTTTGATTAGGCTCTTGAGGATACTTGGCCTCCAAGTTGAAACAACAACACTACACACAGCTCATGCAACCTCTTTTCCCACGTTGTAGTAGCCTCTCTTCTGCAGCTCAATAGAAGTGCCCTAACTGCCTTTACTCCAACATCTTGGTGCTCTTGAAAAGCCTTCAAGATAGGCCCGTGAGGAGCTTCCTCAACTCGACCTAATTAACAGCTCTATGATCCTTGAGACAACCTTGTTCTCGGGCTTGTTTTCACCCTCAAACAACCCTCAAACTAATTCGCATTCCCACAACAACTCAACCTCTAATTAGGCTCTCCACGCTGTCTTTAAGTGACCTTAACACGCTGCCTTCAATTCCTCTTTGCTGCGTTTAATGGCTGTCCTCCATCACAGCGTAGAGTATGAGAAACCCTTCCAAAATAGCACATAGGTTTAGGGCATCATGACTGTGTTTAGCTAGGGCATCCTTATCATCTTCATGACTGTGTTTTAGGCCTTCTTCTCCATAGCTGCGTCTAACGGTTAAGGTATCTTCTTTAGCATAGAGCTTCTTTACATTAGGGCAGCGTAGATACCCTTTCTTTACTGCAGCGAGGGCATGTCCAAAACTCTTCCTTCTCATGGTAGCATTCAAATCTAGGGCATGCTTCTTTTGCTGCGTGTAGGGTCTCCTTCTAGAGCTGTGTTTAGGGCTTCATCCTCTTAGATTTCTCTTGCCACTAAAACCCAAAACAAGTGGAGAGAAATCAAGAGTGAAGTGTGTCTAAATGACTATCATGCCACCTCCTTTTATACTAAAACGTTGAGCACAAGTGCGGTTTATTTGGTTGCTGGCCGACCTTGACGAATTGTCCCATAACACAAATAAATTCATATCTCCATGAATACTTATCGGAATTGGACGATCTTTAGATCAATCCTACACCTCTCGATGAGAGGAATCCAAGAAAAATATTAGCTGCAATAAATAAGATGACCCACATGGAGTTTGGCCCTAGTTGCCAATTTTAACACCCTCTCAACTAGGGAGAACCCCATCTGCTGATCCATCTGTCAGATTGTACTATCTTTGCCATCAGTGCCTTGTAGATAACAAAATGTAAAACCAAACCCACAGATAGAAACATGTCCATTCCTTCAGTAAGACTCCATCCAAATATATCATTGGGTAAACAACTAGAATCCTCCATGAACTCTTCATATAGTATGAAGATTCTTGTTTCTCCTTATTAGACACATGTACAGAACCATAGTTCTACTACTTCTGCAAATTGCATATTTTGTCATAAACAACTAGAAGAAAGGAGGAAAAGTTTTGCCTTAACAAATGAGGAAATTGATCATTCTTCTATGGATCATAAAGGCCAACATCCTGACTGTAAAGATTGCATACAAATCTTTGTACCTCTCAAAGATTTTAATATGTATGGTCTCCCCAGAGAAAACACTGGAACATCACCAGTTTTGCCAGAAAGACATCTAGATGCAAGGAATGGCACTCAAAAGTTCAAGAATGGAACTTTACAAGGGGATCTACAATTTATTCATTTAAGAAATTCTACAGACCCAGAGCCAGCTGAACAAATCAAAATGACAAATTATTCAAATTATCAATCAATTTGTCTATCTCAGAACCTTGATGATATGGCTAAAGATGTTCTTGAATTAAAAAAGCATATCAAAAGGTTGCATCAGACAATAGATAGTTTGCAAGAAGGATATGATAAGAAACTAACTGAAATCTCGACTCACTTAGATACCATTACCCGTGCTGTAACAAATGTTCATAATGCTCTTCCTAGACCACACTCTCTTCCAGATTTCGAGGCAGTTGAATAAGAAGGACCAAAATTCACTTATCATAGACATAAATCCGATTCATTGTTTCTCAAGACAATTATGAAAGAAGAAGAGGAAAGAATAGACAAAATCCGAAAAGGTTCAGATTTAGCAAGAGAGAAATTTGCACTAGTAAGTGATAAATTATCTAGTTTGGTTCTAGATATAAAAGGAAAAGAAACTGCCCACAGAGAATCAGGTGAAGGACCTTCTAAGTCCAAAAGAGAAGAGTCTTTTCAATTTTCAAATAAAAATGGCAAGTTTACAGAAGGAGATGTATCATCTCAGAATCAATCCAATCCTTTCACTAGATGGACACAACATCCAACAAAAACTGATGAGAAATCAGATCCAGAATCTTTCCATAGTATTGGGAATGCTCTATTTATAAACTTTGATTGTTTAAATAGAGATCAAACATTGATCCTCCTACAAAGAATCAATACCTGGGCATCACAGAAAAACACTGAATCCAAACAACCTTGGAAAGATGTAGTCATCCAAATCACTTGGGCATTAACAGGAAATGCTTGCCTATGGTGGGAGCACCTAGATAAATCAAAACAAGTGGATATTTTAAGTAAAGATGATCCTTTAGAAGCCATACTCTTAGCACTGTCACATGAATTTCTTGGAATTATACCTTCAGATGAGTCTCATTATTCTCAGTTATTCATGAGTCAAAGATTGTGTGATCTTGACTTACTCACCGAGTATTATTGCATTATGCAAGGACTTTATTATAAGATTCCAGATTATGAGAATGTGGCATATTTGCGACACTATATTGCTTCTATGCTAGGAAGAATTCCAGAGCTAGTTACACAAGAATTAGCTAAGCAAAAGATTTCTATTGATTCTCTTTCCCTGGTAGCCCTTCATCAACATATCCTCACCATTCTTAGAAATGAATGCGCAACATACAAGAACAAAAGAAATCTAAAAAAGCAGTTAGCCTTTAGTCCTCAACTTTGTGATCTATTTTCAGAAACATATAGATTTGGGTGTTATAAAACCCCGAAAAGAAAGCCTCAGCAGAAATCCCAAAATTGCAACTGCTCTAAACCCAAATGGAAAGGTAAGAAGAAACAATTTGTGCCATCATCTGAAAACAATAGAAGATCCAGATATATTTTCAGAAAGAAAAGGAAACCTGCTACTGCTGATAAAAGCAAATGTTTTATATGTAAACAGAAAGGCCATTGGGCTAATAAATGTCCATCCAGGAAGCAAAAGACACAAGTTAAACTTTTCAACTTGTTTTCTTCATCATACAATCCAACCGAATGGGAACTAGTTTCAGACTATGATTCTTCAGCAGAATGTTTTTCAATATATAGTTCTAGTTCAGATGATGAAGATTTAACCCAACATTTTCAGAGATTAGATGTAAATATCAGTGATGATGATAACAATGATGATTGTACATTCATAACAAATTGTAAAATGTTCTCAGGATATAACACTTCAAATGAAGTTAGTCATCTTCAACAACAGATTGATAAATTGTCTCCTAACCTGGTTGTTCCAAGAAGCGGGCTTCAAAAAAGGATAAATGAATTACAAAAGAATGTTACTCCAGTCAGAACCCTTTTATTAGTGGAAGAAAGAGAAGATTTACATCCTAATTATACTTCTCTTAGAGGAACTCTAGAAGACCAAATCAGTCAGGTTGAGAGTCGAATCAGGAAAAACAAAAATTTAATAGCCACAACAACTAGTGACATTAAGCAAGACATCCAATTGCTTGATGAACTGAACTCTCAGTTTGTCACTTTGATGACTAAAGCAACAGATCTTCCACTTGAACCCACTTATGAAATTGAATATCTGAAAACCTCAGATTCAGAAAAAGAATTTGAAGAATCTAAATTAAAAGACATTAGTGGAATTGGAGATAGATTAGTCATCCAAATTGGCATCAAAATACCAGGCTATAAACTTTATCATCTAGATGCTCAAATCAACACAGGTGCAATGAGCAGTTGTTGCAAAGACAAAGCAATTCCATCATACTATTGGTAGCCAGCTCAAATCCAATTTAGAGCGGTCAACCAACAGATCACAAAGGTCTATTTTGTTGCTCTAGATTTTCCTATACTTTTGAATAATCTGGTAACATATGTTACATTATACAATTATGATGCAGGTGTTGATATTTTGTTAGGACATGATTTTGTACGAAAATATATGCCAATTATTGTAGATAAGAAAAGTATAACTTTCATAGTGCAACATTCAAAAGTTCAGGTTGCAGCTAAAAGCAGTTTTATCATAAAAATTGAACCTGACAAAAACTTAGAAGATATGGAAGTTTCTCTCAAAGACCTCACAAAAATTCAAAAAATTATCAAAAATACAGATCTTCATGCACAAGAAATCTTGAAAGATGTGCTTGAGAAACTCACGTAGAATTGCATGTCAAAACACCCTGATGCATTCTAGTTCAGAGAAAAATATTTCATCACACTTCCATATAAAGAAGGTATGAAACAAACCCCACAAAAGGCATCAACAAATCACATGAGCCCTTTTGAGCAGGAGCTATGCAGAGAAGAAATTCAACAGTTGCTTGACAGAGGTCTCATTGAACAATCAAGAAGCCCATGGACATGTCCAACCTTTTATGTGAACAAGCATTTAGAACAAAAACGTAGAAAGAAGAGGTTAGTCGTCAATTGTAAAGCTCTCAATGATGCTCTTTGTTCTATCAAATATCCTCTTCCAAACAAAGAAATCTTACTAGCAAAAATCTCCCAAGCTAACGTTTTTAGCAAATTTTATCTTAAGAGTTGATTTTGGCAAATAGGAATTGTTCCAAGTGACAGGTTCAAAACAACATTTGTTGTCCCAAATGGACAATATCAGTGGATAGTTCTACCCTTTGGCTTAAAGAATGCACTGTCTGAATCTCAGAAAAGAATGGAAGATATATTCAGACATTTAAATTTTGTTATTGTATATATAGATGATTTATTAGTTTTCAGTAGAGATCTCCAAGAACATGAACTTCATCTTGAAGTTTTCTATGATCTTGTATATAAGCATGGTTTAGTATTGTCCTTAGAACCATACAAATTCGTCATTGCCCAAACCATGATAAACTATCTTGGTCTTGTCATTTCACAGGGAAAGGTCATGTTACAGGATCATATGTTGCAAAATTTGTTAAAATTTCTAGACCAGTTTCCAGATATCAAGACTACTCAATGGTTTCTTGGATGCTTAAACTGTAGCAGAAATTTCTATGCAAAACAGTCAGCAGATACAAAGGTCATACAACAAAGGCTCAAGCAGAATGCAATATGGACAAAATCCATGACAAAAGCTGTCATAGCTATCAAGGACAAAATCAGATCTTTTCCTCCTCTTGCATTACCCCAAGATAATTTTCCCTTCATTTTAGAAACAAATGCTTCTAATCATGTATGGGCTGCAGTATTGCTACAAAGACAACATAAAAAGGAAGAAGTATGTGCCTACACATCAGGGACATCTTCAGATACTGAATTAAAATATCCTTCCTCACACAAAGAAATTTTAGCAGTTAAGAGAGGCATCAAGAAGTTCCATCTTTTATTGAAAAGTGTCCATTTTACAATAAAAATAGATCTCAAGCATATGAAAGGAATGCTTGCCAACAAACGTTTGTTAGAACAAGGAAATTCGAGGATTTTGAGATGGGCATTATGGTTTGATGGATTTGATTTTGAAATCATATACAAATCCCGTAAAGAAAACTATCTTGCAGACATGCTTACCAGAGAAGGGAGTAATCCTACCCAAGAAATCAAAGTTTTTGAAACAGTTGAAAGCTCTAAATCCAGGGAACAAAGATTCCATATTGAACTTTGTTCAGATTGCAGGCATGAATTATGTTGGGAATGTCTAGTCACTAAGATCAAATTACCTCCCATTGAGGTTCTACAATTGATTTTGTTCAAATGGTATAATTCTCAGAATGGAAGACTTTCATATGATATCAACTGGAACTTAATAAATAATATCCATATTTATTTTGGCCATACTGGAAATTTACACATTGCTTATATTTATAACCCTGCTATCAGATGGTATGAATATTATGGCATACTCCAGTTTGCTCGGACACACAAGGAAATCCATATTTATATGTATTGTGAAGATATAATGAGCAATTACAGGTCTTGGAGCCCTGGACTAGAAGTTTTTTCTATATGTTTTCTCCTATAACTTCTGAGATCAAGAATCTTTCTGCAAAAGTTATGATTAATCTTCTCAGAATTGAATTGCAAGAAGGGGTATTGGCTTACAACATCTTTGCATTTAGTTTATCTCATCGAGTTACAACAGTCAACCTCACTGCTCAGAATGAGTTCCGTTTGGCTATAGAATTTTTTGGAGATACCTGTCTTCCAGCTGATTAGCTATATCATCATTTCATGTACAATCCTTTCTATGCTTGTCTTGGACAATTTGCCCCCACTGGCTTGATCTGGTTATTCCTGGGGCCCAGCCAACCCTCCATGAAGACTCTTCGGAAAAAGAAGATTATTCTCCTCCAAGTGGGTATGACTTTGACCGTAGTCCGAAAGGATATTATTAAGAGCATCTCTTTTCTCTTACAAATTTTACTTTCGGTGTTTAGTGGGTTCTCTCCATAAAAGAATCTCCACTGTGTGATAACTTTAAAGACAATCATGATCATTACTTTTGGTGTTTAGTGGGTTCTCTCTATAAAGAATCTCCACTGTGTAAAACTTTAAGGACAATACTTTTGGTGTTTAGTGGTTTCTCTCCATAAAGAATCTCCACAGTGTAAAACTTGAAGGACAATAATGGTCTTTGTAAGGTTGGTATACCAAAGATCTGAAATCTTTACTACAATCACCAATTCTTATCTCAGAAGATAGAGTGATTGGATGTGACCTAATCTAGAAACTATAAATATGTATACCCTCGAAGAAATCGAAGAGGGAGTTTTTGGAATAGAATTTCATTACTCTTGTGTTCTTGTGTTTACTCTTATGCTCTTATGTTTATGATTTCAACTATATATGAGCTCAACATGCTAATTGCAAAACATATATCTGGACGGGAGTTCACCAAGAACATCAATGCTAGTATGAGTTTATGAAACTCAAAGGCATTTCCCAAATCAGTGCCGACATCACTACCACATAACTTTTGAAAGTTAAGCTCCATCGAAATAGTCACGGGCTTGCAGTTTACCATTCTAAATCCGGAATCCAATTCCCTCTTACTTTTGCAAATGAGAGTGTCTGCACCTGTCAGGAAGAGGTCGTCCTCATAAGGTGCCAGTATGAGAGGTCTATCATCCACAACCTTCAATCAATGATTTGGATCGGCTTCACTCCTAGTGAATCTCAGCTTCATTTGACAACTATCGATCCTCTCATATCAAGCCCGGGTTGTTTTGCTTCAAGCCATAGAGGGCTTTCTTCCACCTGCATACAAGAGATTCTCGGTCATGAATCTCAAACCCCTCGGGTTGTTCCAAACTTATGGACCTGCTACATGAGGGGAATGGTCCCCTTGTGATATTTTCCTTCGATACATCTCGAACATGTACCTTCATTCTCTTCTTGAATTCAGGCATCGCTGTCACCATCTGACTCACATTGAGTAGGGCCCCATAATGAGCAGACCTCTGGTGCTATAGAAGATATGTGTCAATCAACATGGTCCCCAATGGACTTCCTGCAACTTGATACAAATTGTCAATCCCGAACCCATGAGTAAAAGTACCTTTCCATCGCGATCAGGTACATAAAGAGATTCTTGTAAATGAATCGAGTTACCCTCATTCAATTGAGGGGTAACATTCCCTACACCCTTTCTAGGATAGGTGGCATTGACTCCAAGTATAATCCCACGATTGTTTCCATCTCTACCAAATTAGAGAGAGTACCCTTCTATCCGATGAAGTGCCTTGAAGCACTACAATCAATTAGCCAGATTCCCAAAGAGTCTGGAGGAGAGGGACAATATAAGATAATACTTCTTTATCTTATCAAAAACAACATTTGATTTTTCATACCTGGGGTTCCTTGCTTTCTTTGAAGAGTCGGCCATTTCCTTGATGTCTTGTATTACTTGTCATTCCTCCGATCATTGAAGATGTCCCTGGAATGATTGTTATGATCATCAAGTGATGCGTCCCTACCATCCGGACACTCCTTCGCATAATGGCCAAACTTATTGCAAGCAAGGCATCTGCCTTTCCTTCCACTCTTAGATCCGGACTCCCCATTGAAGTGATCTTTAGGTAGGCCATCAGATGCTTTTGCTGCGCCACTCGGATAATATTCTTTTCTTCAACCTCACCCTTGGTGAATTTGAAGAGGGATGAGGAATCCATTGAGCCCTTTGTCCTTTCCATCTGCCTTCAGTGATTGCTCCTTCACTCTTGCTTGGGCTTTGTCTTCACCTCAGCTTTGATACCATGTTAATTTTAGGTAGGTTCTATGCTTAGAGCAATTTATTTCAATTTTCCCAATTAACTCAACATCTTCTCCAAATTAGCAATCACATTAGCATAATAGTAAATTGCAGATAGAACATAAACATAAATTGCAGAAGACAAGCCAAGACAAGAGGACACAAGATGTGGCGCTAGCCAGGGACAAACCCCAATGTGGGGAAACCCTTGATCAATTCTTCTTATATGTTCTTCAATAGTTCAACAAAGAGAGATATAGTACATATACATCAGAAGTCAACATATTGACTTATCTAAGTAAGAAGCAAAGATCATCTCTAAGAAGATGACACATGAGGTAGCTTAACTGAACTCAGTTGAAGGCATGTTGCTTCAACTGATCCTCCAAGGTGACTCCATCACCATGCAACACCTATCATTGTGCTGCACCATACTGCACCATCATACCATGTCCAACATCACCGAGCTGCACCAAGATGCACCATCATTGTGTTTCACTGTGCTGCATTATGCATCATACCATGCTGTGCCTCTTCACATCATCATGCTGCTCTGTGCAAAGTTGAACTATGCATACTACTGTCATATACAATGTTGTCTACTTATAACATTCATCATAAGACACCAAGGTTGCTTGCTATGGTGCTATGGCCTGTGGCCTAGCACATAGCAATGCCAATGTCTTCGAACTGATTTGGGCATTACGATTGTTGCAACAGTCCTAACAGATTCATCAAACAACCCTTACAATCTGCAGCCTAGGCAAGGGAGACTTCTCTTCAACTGTGTTGTTGTTCTGGGCACAAATTTGCCCCAAACCTATCCACGCTGCCCTTGTTCTGAGGTGATTAGGCCTGCTGCCTATCATAGTTCAACTATCATCTACAGCTCACCCCAAAAGCATATTTCCTTACCTTGATTGCTGTCCAAACAACTTTTATTAGGATCCTGAGGATACTCGGCCTCCAAGCTGAAGCAACAGCCCTACACATAGCTCATGCAACCTCTTTTCCCAACCAGTAGTAGCCTCTCTTCTGTGGCTCAATAGAAGTGCCCTAAATGCCTTTACGCCAACATCTTGGTGCTCTTGAAAAGCCTTCAAGATAGGCCCACGAGGAGCCTCCTCAACTCAACCTAACCTCCAGCTCTATGATTCTTGAGATAGCCTTGTTCTCGGGCATGTTTGCACCCTCAAACAACCCTCAAACTAATTTGCATTCCCACAACAATTCGGCCTCTAATTAGGCTCTCCACGTTGTCTTTAAGTGACTTTAACACGCTGTCTTCAATTCCTCTTTGCTGCGTCTAATGGCTGTCCTCCATGACGATGTATAGGTTTAGGGCATCATGACTGTATTTAGCTAGGGCATCCTTATCGTCTTCATGACTGCGTTTTAGGCCTTCTTCTCCATATCTGTGTCTAAGGGTTAGGGTATCTTCTTTAGCGTAGAGCTTCTTTACATTAGGGCAGCGTAGATACCCTTTCTTGATTGCGGTTAAGGCATGTCCAAAACTCTTCCTTCTCATGGCAACTTTTAGATCTAGGGCATGCTTCTTTTGCTGTGTGTAGGGTCTCCTTCTAGACCTGCGTTTAGGGCTTCATCCTCTTAGTTTTCTTTTGCCACTAAAACCCAAAACAAGTAGAGAGAAATCAAGAGTGAAGTGTGTCTAAATCACTGTTGATAATATCGGCGATATATTGGTGATATTCGAAAATATCGCGATATTTTCGGCAAAACGATATATCGCCGAGAAAATATCGCAATATTTTCTGTTTTGAAAATATCGCGATATTTTCAAAATATCGGAAAATATTGGAAAATATCGGCAAAATATCGGCTATATTTAAAAATTTGAAAAAATTATTTTTTATGCTTGCCGATATTTGCCGATAAGATATTTTTTGGACCCTCGCCGATATTTTCCCGATACCGATATTATCAACACTGGTCTAAATGACTATCAAGCCACTTCCTTTTATACTAAAACGTTGAGCACAAGTGGGGTTTATTTGGTTGTTGGCCGACCTTCACAAATTGCCCCATAACACGAATAAATTCATATCTCCGTGAATACTTATCGGAATCGGATGATCGGAATCAAATGATCTTTAGATCAATTCTACACCGTTCAATGAGAGGAATCCAAGAAAAATGTCAATTGCCATAAATAAGATGACCCACATGGAGTTTGGCCCTAGTTGTCAATTTTAACACATATTCAACACAGTCACTTTGACAAGTGTTCTCGGCTTACTCATGGATGGAGAGTCAAGTGTTCTCGACATTCTCAAAGGTGGAGAGATACGCTATCTTAGTATCTCTGTGTCAATGATAGTCTTGGCAGACCTGTGATACAAAGATACATTTGCAACATTCGTGCAAACAAATAAAGTCTACATAACATCTCAATCAAAGTTTCAAATAAGAAGAAACAAAGACATACTTTGTCTCATCATAACCGAATACAATCATAACGAAATCTCAATGAACACATCTCGGTGCAATTAGGATAATCATATCTCACAACGCATATTGATGAAGCCATGATCTCAATGAAAATCATAATTACAAAATGCAGAAATGATCTCAATAAATATGTAGTGATGAACTCAATAATGATCTCAGTAAATGTAAGTGATAAACTCAGTTAATGCATAGTAATAATCTTGATGATGGTGTAGCTATGATGATCTCAAAGATGACCTTGGTGAAGCAGCAGTGATGGTGATGATCTCAGTAGTAAAGAGGATTGGCGTCTTGGTCTTGGAGTGGCTCAAGAAGTCAAGGGTCGTGGTCTTGGTGTTCGTCAAATAAGAATCTCTATAAGAAGAATTTTGTGCGGGTTTTCCTCTCTAAGAGGGAGAGGTTTTGGCCCTGGCAAAATGCCATATCTTGTGCTCTTGTGGTCTCTGCTTTGATAACTATTTGTTGAAGTAAGAAATACACACACTAATGATAATAAGCAAAAGATTGCGCTAATGATCTAAAGACTAAATGCCTCACAAACAATTATCATGATAAGAAGAATCTCATTAATTCAATCTGCCCTAGATTCTTCAACACTTCCAAGACTGCCTAGAATGTAACTGTGTTAGTTTTTGTAGCATCAGAGGTGTGCTAGTCTCAAAACTTTGCGGAGAGGCTAAAACACGAGTTTTCCATAACCCATAAATTGTTTATGGAAATTCCACCTAGAAATGTCTCAATTAGATTATTAGCCTATTTTAAAATATTTGCTAAGTCTAAACTTAGAAAAATGGGTTAATTAATCAATATTAATTGAGAAAGGTGTGAATCATCTAGAAACTCACATGGATCAACTAGGAAATCATTTTAGCCCTTGATTAAGTTTTAATCTTAGCCATTGGAGTCCCAACTGGAGGTTATAAGAGGAGGTCGACAGATAGATGGAGAATACACACTTGAGATCGATTTCCTTGGGTAGTTCGATTTTCTAGAGAGCAGTAGCAGTTGTTGGAAGAGTTTGCGCTAGAGAAAGGAAGTAGAGATAGATAGGGGTAGGGATAGTGAGTTTGGAGGAAGAGATTTTAGTTCCAGATGGTAGCTTGTAGAGAGGTAGAAATAGCTACTAGAGTTTTAGTTCTAGAGGTCAAAAATATTTTCCAGAGTGCCAAAGAGATAGTATCTAAGTCAGCAATAGACGAGATGGCTTGACGAGCAACTGTTTCAAGCATAGCGTGGAAGAGATTGCATTAGGGCGATGCAAGCTTGTGTAGACGCTGTTTGGACAATTCACTTAGAGCTGGCAGTTAGAGCCCAAATTGCTTGTCGGGTGAGGAAAATTCCTCACTAGATTTTTGCCAATATTTTTCTTTGTAGGATTTCCAGATTTTAAATTCTAGTTGTACTCAAAATTTCTCACTGTTGCTTAATAATAAAAACCCTTGGTTGCTGCACTGGTTTCCCCAAGTTGGGTTTTTCTGGGGACTTTTGTCCAAAAATAACTGTGCCAAATTTTGTGTGTGTTTGTGTACCAGTATTTTCTCATATTCTAGTTTATCTTCCAGATAATTTAATTCGGTGAAAATTGCAGTTGTGCATTATTCGTTGTTTGTGTGGGCAAATAAACTGTTAATTGTTAATTAATTTACAATTATAAAAATAATTTCTAGTTACTGCAATAGTTGAAATTTCACATGGTATCAGAGCGATTTTGACCAGACAGGGAAGCTTAGAAGCAGAGGTAGAAATTCGCTATTCAAAGGGAGCAACAAGACGAGTTTCTAGGGGGCTGCACAGAGCCTTAGACAGGCAGTGTGAATTGCTTGAGCAGTTCAATTTTTTAGTGTAGGTAGGCAAAAAAATTCGACTTGTCGGATTAAGTGATTCCAGCAGGCAGAGGGAGCAACAATCTAGTGTTTTTGTTGGGTAGATTCCCTGTTTGGGCACAGAAGGGTTTTGTAGTAGCAGAATCAACGCTAACTGGAAGAGAAAGGCACACAGGGAGAGGATTTATCTCAAAGGGTTTCTGTTCTAGAAATTTGATTTTTTATTTTTGTTTTTTTGTTTTTGTGTTCAATTGCAGACGGCAGTCGCTGCAGGCAATTTTTCTCACTCTAGAAGGGAGTGTGAATAGTAGATTCAATAGCCAAGCCGGGGAAAGAGGGAGTGTCCAGTTCAGATTCAGAGATGGCCACAACTAGGCTTAGAGATCAGGATAGGTTGGAGGGAGTCTCCAACTTTGTCATCTGGAATGCTAGGATGACCTTCCTGTTAGATGAATTTGGTTTGAAGGCCTATGTAGAAAATGTTGTAGCAGTACTTCAGGATACAGATCAACTGAAGGAGTACAGGAAAGAGATGGCAAAGGTGAAGCATATGATCCTAAATGGATTTCGAGACCATATAGTCTCTAATATATCTAACAAGAGCACTGCCAAGGAGATGTGGGATGCTCTCGATCAACGATAATCAAAATACTTCAGAGCAACAAAAGATGTTCCTGCAAGAGAAGCTGAGAAGCATTAGGATGCAAAAGGGTGAAGGCATAGATCCCTTCCTCACCAAGATTCAGGAAGTCCGTGATCAACGTGCAACCATTGGGGAGGCGCCTCAACCGATAGAGCTTGTATAGTTGGCACTGAATAGTGTTTCAGGGGAGTGGCAGCAAGTCTTTGTCCAAAGTATCTTGGGTTGAGACACATTGCCTAGATGGGACAGGATGTGGTCAGATCTACAACAGCATGAGATGAGGCAAGCTCTAGTAAAGAGCACCATCAGTGGAAGCAGTAGGAAGGGCTTGAAGGGTGAGAAGGAAGAGGAGAATTTGGCCCTTGCATCAAAGGGTACCAGTCAGGGACAAGGAGGATAAGAAGGACCTATCTAAGGTCAAGTGCTTCAGGTGTGGTGAGTTTGGCCACTACAATACTCAATGTCCTCTTAGGAAGAAGGACAAGCAGGAGAAGCAGGACTAGGCGGTAGCGTCTGCAGAGATAGACAATTTGTCCTCTAGGCTGGAGGAAGATTTTGCCATGTGTGCAGCTATACCTCCAGGAGTGAGGCGGGGCGATATGGAGTTCAGGTCCCAGAGCAACATAGAGGTTTGGGCAAGGTCCATTGAGGTGTCCTCATGGTTCATTACCTTTGCTACAGGGGCCCTTAGTATTCAGTTGCGGGATGGATTAGTGTCAATTGGTGCAGTTAGATTCCTGAGTGACAGTTGCAGACTAGTTGCAGTAAGATGCTGAGGAGCGGAAACGCAGTGTTGACAACAGAGCAGGTGGTTCAGTGCAAAGTTAGCAACAACACAGATTCTTCAGTGGACAGTACCTAAGCTAGTACTAGTCAAATACTCAGGAGACAGATGTAGCACAAAGACATAGTTGATTCAGTATTTCAGATGCTTCTCAATTTCAACAACAACAAATGAGAGGGAGTTGCAGTGCAGATGTAGAGGTGGCAACAATACAGCAGTGTCAACAAGAGTATAGATGCAACATCAGAGTTGCGCAGTGGTTGGTGGGCAGTGGCAAGCAGTCACAATGGCCATACATCAACAACGTACAAGGGCTGATACAAAGACAGGGTGTTGTAGCATTAGTGTAGCACTAGAACACCTTCTTCTTTAAGAGGGAATGTTAGTTTGTAGCATCGAAGGTGTTCTAGTCTTGAAACTTTGCGGAGAGGCTAAAACACAAGAGTTTGCCCCAACCCAGAAATCGTTTCTAGAAATTCCTCCTAGAAATGTCTCAATTAGATTATTAGCCTATTTTTAAATATTTCCTAAATCTAAACTTAGGAAAAAAGGTTGATTAACCAATATTAATTGAGAAAGGTGTGAATCATCCAAAAACTCATACGGATCGACTAGGAAATAATCTTAGCCCTTGATTAAGTTTTAATCTTGGCCGTTGGAGTCCCAACTAGAGATTATAAGAGGAGGTCGATGGGTAGATGGAGAACACACTTGAGATCGATTTCCTTGGGTAGTTCGATTTTCCAGAGAGCAATCACAGTTTTCATAAGAGTTTGAGCCAGAGAAAGGAAGTAGAGATAGAGAGGGGTAGAGACAGTGAGTCTAGAGGAAGAGATTCCAGTTCCGGAGAGTAGCTTGTAGAGAGGCAGAAATAGCCACAAAGAGGCTGGCATAGGGGTTGTGTAGAAGTCTCTAAAGGCAATTCAATTTTGTTGGAGAGAAGCTGAGTTTTAGTTATAGAGGTTGGAAATATTTTCTAAGAGTGTTGGAGAGATAGTTTCTTAGTCAGCAACAAACAAGACGACTTGAGGAGCAATTGTTTCAAGCAAAGCGTGGAGGGAACTGTGCTAGGGTGATGCAGGCCTGCATAGAAGTTGTTTGGACAACTCACTTGGAGCTAGAAATCAGAGCTTATATTGCTTGTGGGGTGAGGAAAATTCCTCACTAGTTTTTTGCCAGTATTTTTCTTTGAAGGATTTCCAAATTGTAGCATCCTGTTGTACTCATAATTTCTCACTGCTGCTTAATAATAAAAACCATCAGCTGTTGCATCGATTTTCCCAAGTTGGGTTTTTCCGAGGACTTTTGTGCAAAAATAACTGTATCAAATTTTGTGTGTGTGTGTGTGTGTGTGCCAGTGTTTTCTTAGATTCCAGTTTATCTTCCGCAAAATTTAATTTGGTGAAAATCGTAGTTGTGAATTATTCGTTATTTGTGTGGGCAAATAAACTGTTAATTAATTTACAGTTAGAAGAATAATTTCTAGTTGTTGCAATAGTTGAAATTTTCATAGCCTATAGTGGTTTCTAGCGTCCCATGCAATTTGAGACTAGAAACCCATCCTAGGTTGACTAGAAATCCTTTCAAAGATTCACGTTACGTATATACAAATAGATAGATGGACATAAATTGAAACAAATATATAAATATGATCCATAAACTGTCGTAGATATTCCACTGGACAGCTCGTCTTAATAGATTTGATAAATTTATATTGAAAATCCGAAATCTATACTGAGGGTTATTTTCATTAGACTTTTGGATTTATTAATTACATTTTTTATTCATGTAACATAGAATATGTAGAAAATAGAGAACAAGCAAAAATACAATCACTCAACCATAGTAACACAAGATATGACATGGGAAATCCTCTTGGTAGAAAACCCAGCTTAGAGGTGAGGCTACTTTGCTCTCTCTTTTTTTGAATGGAAATGGATGCAAGTACAAAGAAGTGAGACCTGTGGCCCATGGGCTACTACAACACACAAACCCTCTCTGTTTGCTCTCTCCATATCCACTCTCGGTTACTCAGCTCATTTATGGAACAAAATGCACTCGAACATAATGGGACCCCTTTTCCTCTAGTGTCTTGGTCAATGTTTTAAAACTCCGACTCCGACTTCGACACGGCCGAGGGTCGACTCGACTCCGACTTGATATCAACTCGGCCGACTCAATTTCAATGACTCGGTCGTTGTAAAAAATACATTAAATATTTATTTTTTATAAAAACACATAATTTTAAATATTTTCATTCATGTTTCCAAACACACAACATTTGAATATAGATAGAAGACAACATATGATCAAAGTAGGCTCATGAATATATCCATTATATCAAAATGGCACCCAGCGCACTGTCCAATACATACACGATGATGATATAGAGATCAAAACAAGAACACATAACCAAGGAGGCTAGAAATGGCCTCTACAACAAAAGTCTGTGACTAGTACTATTGGCTACTGCTAGAGTTGCCAACATCATCTGGCTTAGTGTTACTCGGGAGTGGGAGAAAAAATGGGAGTGGGAGCGACATTTTCAGAAGCTCCTGGTTTGGGAGCGAATCCCGGAGGAGTTCGACAACCAATGTCACTAACATCAAGGTACATAGAGGGATTGGTGCTCTTGATTAAATACGAGTTCCACACCCTAATACATGACAAAATTCAATGGAAACATTGCAATCCCCCAATCCTGAAATCCTGAAAAACTGATAAGTCTGTTGGATTTTGAATGAAATCTAAAATTCTACTTTTTCCATATGAAATCCAATGAGGCCAGAACCACACTCAAATATCCAGAGTCATTTCATGGTAATGTTAAAAATTTAAGTAATTACTTTAAGAATTTAACATTACCATGAATAGCATATCAATACTAGGGATCAGAGTCAGACAGGGAGGCCCAGGGAGTCCCCAAAAATGAAATTTAAAAAAAAATGCCATTGAAGTGACTTGATCGGCCGTTGTTACCGAGCTGGCCGAGTTGGTCGGGTTGTTACCGGGTTGGCCAAGTTGGCTTGGACTCGGGCGAGCCGGCCGGGTTGTTACTGAGCCGACCGAGTCGTTAGCTAACTCGGCCGGCTTGGTAACAACTCGGCTGGTCAGTCCAGTTCAAAGGCCGAGTTGACCTGGTTGGGCTATGACTCGGACCAACTTAGCCGAATTGGAGTCGAAACGACTAGTTTTTAAAACAGTGACTTATAACACATCCCAATATCCTACTAGTGGTTAAGTTTGACTCCTTCAACACTTAACTAGAGTTACAATATCAACTCTTCTATAGTCTTTTTCTTCATGATGACATGGCTAGCTCCTTTTCCATGAATAATGGGGGTTGCTGTGGCATCCTTTCAAATCATGGTGGTCAGAACATGAAGGTCAACTTTCGGGTGGCATAACTTTTGCATACAAACTTTGATTGAGATGATTCTTGCACTTTGGAGAGGTATCTTTATGTAGAATAACACTAGAGGGTGTGTGTGTTGCGTAAGTGGAAAAAAATTTACCCACCCAAAAAATGTTGTTTGATGCCTCAAACTACTTTCAGACTTCAATTCACCAAATTGGGATCCATCGGTAAAAATAATCCCTTGAGCTGATTCCTCCACTTTTTCCACTCTCAAAGCATCAAGATGGATGAAAAATAATATAATGATCCAATCTACATTAACATATGACATTTTAGTAATTTTAATCAAAATGTTGATTGTGAAGGGAGGGGCCAACACTTGTTTGCCCAAAGTTGCATCTTACCTTTAAGGTTTGCATGATTATATTAGTCGCTTACATGATTTTCCTCTTTTGTCTTTTCTTCCTCTTTTTCAAATGTATATTTATTGATATCATTCTAATTCAACATTTTTATAAATGTGTAGGCTACTGCTTTTTTGGTGTACTTTCCATAATTTGTTAGAACATTATATCTTTGTCATGTTTTGGAGATGTAGCAAATGCTTTATCACATGAATCTATTTTGAAACTGGTATTGCCAATTTGTTATTTTGTTTTCTAATTTCTAGTAGGCAATGCTTGCTGGAAGCCTATTTACTCTCAATGTGATGTATTCTTAGTTTGATTTACCTCGTACATTGCTTAATTTGATTTACCTCATATATTGCTTGATTTAATTTACTCTGTTTCTTTTATAATATGGCTGGTTGAAATATTCTGAGATGCTTCCATGTTTGTCTAGCACATGAATGGTGTTTGTGGGTCCCTAATAGCTGCAACAATGGTCTTGTAGTGTACAACGTGTTATCCACAATTTTGTCAAATGTCCGAGGAAGCAATATACAAAATTTTTCAAAGATCAAAAGTCATCAGTTAGCATGATTATATTGTTGTAAACTTAATTTCTGCAAGTTTTATTGTAAATGATGCTAGTATGACCATCTAATTATGTAACAACACTTAGATAAGCGTCTTATTTTGGCAAAGGATTTCATCCTAGGAAGTTTTTTAACCTCCCTAAATTATGTGTGTTTGTAAACACGCCTAATCGACAAAGTTTTTCTTCCAGCTTAAACCCCAAAGCTAGGGTGGAATTCGTTGACAAGGTCTTAGGTGATTCCTAGTGTTGATCAAGTCTATTATACAAGTGTGTTTAGGAATGTTTGATTTTAGGCTTCTGTGGAAGTTTTTTGCAGTGGTTTGATCCGGATTGTCCACAGTCTTTTGTTCAGTGTTTAGGAATAATTTTAGTGCATGGTCCCTCGTAATCAGAACACCATGGCTAAATTATTTTATTATAAACACACTTGGTTTCGTACTAGATCATATTGTGTCGCATAATTGGGTAATATTTTTGCAATGTTCCACCGAGTTTTTGAGACGGGGAAACAGAAGTTGGAATATACACAAGGGGGATGTATATAAGCAACTCCAAAATTTAGGGAAATTTCAGGGAAATGGGGGACGTCAGATTCATAAAAATTATAAGATTATTAAAAATTTAATATATAAAAATAAAAAATAAAATCCCAACAATATGTCAATAACTAAGTAAATAATAAATTTTAATAACTATGAAATGTACATCTAAATGTGATCATCATTTGGTAGTAGACTATTATGAATCAAAATTATCATTTGACATTTCTGCAATCATCAATGTAAAATTGTAAATCTAAAAGTAAATTACTAAATTGAATCCATCATTTGACATTATGCAATGTTCCATCTAAATTCATCATTTGGCAATGGGCATTAATATTATGCAATGTACATCTAAATTAAATTAATTATTTGAAAATTGAAATTATACAATGCACATTGAAAAGTAAAGTCATCGTATGGCAATGGCATTATGCTTAAGTCTAAAATAGCCATAGAATACTAAACTAAAAGTAAACATAGAAAGCAATGAAATACTAGTAAATTTCTCAAAAAGTACTAAATAATAAATCACAGCTTCAATCCGGTAGCTTTAAGTCACAAATGAAAATCTCAACTCCAAATGTCTCATGCCCCCCGTCGATGGAAAATGTTGAGCGACTACAGTAGGAAAATCACGGGTAGCAAGGTAAAATGTTGAGTGGCAGCAGAAGGAAAATGTCAAGAGACAAGGTAAAATCATAGGGTTAATGAGAAATGAATGAGAGATGTGAATGCTTAAGTTTTAAAGTTTTAATTTATCCTTTAGTTTTTATTTTTCGTTTTCTTTAGATATCTTAAAATTTGTAATTTTTAAAATTTTTTTGTTTATAATTGTTATTAGCAAAAAATATTGGGGGGATGGGGGCAGGCGCTTTTTGTCGCTAGAAAAAGGTCCCCCCCCAAGTTTCCCTGAGATTCCCCAAAAAAGGGGATGTGGGGAAAAGTTTCCCTAAGAGTTTCCCCGTCCCGGGAACGTGGGGAAAAGATTCCCTAGGAGTTTCCCTGTCCCGGGAACGTGGGGGAGCGAGGAAGCGCGACCCCACTTTGGGGGCGCGACCTCGTGGAACACTGGATTTTTGAGGGTCTATGTCTAAAGGTGTTTTCCCCTTTCAAGGGTTGAATTTGTAATTATTTTGATGTAAAACGTATTTTGGTGCATGGTCCCTCACAATAAAAAACCATGGCTAAAATATTTGAGGTTGGAAAAAATTATTAATCCCCTCTATAGACAATTAATAATTTTTTTTGGCTACATCAAATAAAAATTTAAAGCCAGAAAAAATTTAATTTTGAGTCAAAAAATAATTATAGAGAAATTACTTTCTATCCAAGTGGAAAATAATAAAAAAAATTCGTGGGTCAAAAAGAAGTCAATTTTTGGAGGTCCTCCACCAAGGGAAAAATGGATATTTTAGAAAATTTGAGCCCTTGGACCTTGGTGGTCAAGTCAAAATTGATTTTTTTTGGAAATTAATCCAAAATATTAATTTTTGGATAACTAAAAAATGGTTTTTAAGAGAAATTCGAATTTTTCCTCAAAAATAAAAATTTGACGATGGACATTAAAAGATGGTCAAGTTATTTTCGACAGTCGAGAATATTTTGACGAGGATCAAACTAACTAGCCGTTATTTTCCACTTGGAGGGGTTTGCTCTATACAAAGAAGCCATTTAGCTTCTATTTCCCATCTTTGGATGAGGTACTTTTGTAACGCTGCTATTGAGCTACTACTACTTTGTTGAGAACATTTTTTATCATAATAGAAAGACTTTGGGGTTCATTTCATGGTGTTTTTCTATTTGCTGATCTGCGGTATGTGTTAGCAATGTCTCTATCCTATATTATGCTAAATTTTTAACTTTTATTTCATTTGTCGGTGATAAGAACATTCTATTGGTACGAGTTACCTTAGGTGATTTGATTTACTATATAAATTAACAGTTTACCTTGAGAATTTATAGATATTTACAAGTACGTTAGCCCTTGGGCTCCAAGTTGACAGACTATGGGGAAGAGCGAACTTTGTTTGGGCTCTAAGCTTTCGTTATGGTGAATTATTTTGCAGAGGGGTTTTGGCTGGTCTATCTTTTGAAATTATTCATCCATGCAATTTATTTAAAAAATCTCAAATTTTTTTATTTGATCTTGGGCTACAAAGAATTTATTTACTAATGAGAGCTAATTATTTTATTTTGTAAATATTGTACATTTGTGAAATTCTTTTTCAACTCTTGTTTATTTTGTAGCACTAGGGCTTTTGAATTTTTTTTGTACATATTGGGGTCTTGGGAATTCTTTTGATTCATTTGTGTAGGTGATTTCTCAAAAGATCAAATTTCTGTGAAGTTATGTAGCCAAAGATCATTGGAATTTTGGGGTAGATCTAGGCCTAGGAAGGCAAGATCTATTCTCCAACTGCCCCCCAAGCTCAACACTCAAGTTAGCAGGAAGTGGAAGTCATCACCAAGCCTTCTAGCCCTCAACTAGGCCCTTTGGCCACTTGGTTTAGTTCTCTATCCTCAATTTCTTCTCTGTTTTGATACAATCATTCATTCAGTCCCATAACACTCATAAAAAGACATTATAAGTGGCAAAAATCATTAAACAATCAATAGTTTTATTAACTAATCATTGGAGCTCATTTGACATTGGCTGTTTGGCACCTTGTTGGCTTTTTGGAGGACTGTCACTGATTTCCTAAGTTAATATAGGTCTGATATATGCTCTTTTAAGGTCTAATCTGAATGTTAAAAGTCTGACCTATAACTTATAAGTGGTCACAAAACTAATTGGCAGTCATTGGAAGGTCTCTAGCTTTGATTTTCTAGCTCATTCTTGACATCTTGCATCATCTTCTAAGTGCTGGTATATAATTTTGCAAGTCTGATATAAATTTGTAGACCTCTGAATATAAAGTTACAACAGTAATAAATTGCATTAGAGGCTCCAAAAGTAACCAAGGAACAAATCTAATTCATGAGCATTCATTGTTGAAGTGATTTGGGCTTGGAATTTGGTCAAAAGTTCATTAGTGTCTTGTCTTTTTTTGTATCAGAATTTTTCATTAATCTTTTGGTATCTTTGCAATTTGCATACAAGTGCTCTTCATTGATTTGGCTTTTTTGCTTCAAGAACATAATTGGCATACGTGTTGTGGCTCCCTTTTAAGTACTCTAAAAGGCTAATTGAATTGGTGATTATTGCCTAAATTGCTCTAAGAAATAACATTGTGGATGAATGCTCTCTTTCTCACATTGAAATATCTATAATTGTCATTACTATCTATTTGCTAAGGAATTGGATAATTGGATAATGGGTTACATTGTTTCTCGTTGAGTAAGCATTCCTTGTGGAAATCTTTCTTTTGTGACAAGTGTAACTAATATTGTGAATTGCAAGTGAGCTTCCATTGTTGATAATCAAGTCACTCTTAAAAGCACTTAATTGATAATCACATTCGTGATAAGAGTACTCTTGTGGCAGTCTAAAAGAATTTCCCTCTCTCTCTCTCTTGTGTACCTAATTGACACATTGGCACTTTATTGATGGTTGACATTCTAGCGTTGTTGAGAGAAGCATTGAATTTGTTTATTTAATGAGCAATTGTCTATTGGTATCCTTGGTGCCTTCTATCTTCTTTCATTGAGCATTTCCTCTTTTAGTGAAGATTGCCATTACACATTGTTTAAATACTTCATTGTTCTAAGTTGAATATTTTTGTAATTTGTCTCTAAGTGCTTAAGACATTTAACAAATCTCACTAAAAGTAATCCCTCATCTTGCATTTGCATCCTAGGATTAGCCTTGCACTTAATTAATTTACCTCCAAGCATAAACTTGGTTGAAAGACTCTAGGACCACCTTTCTCATCTAGCTTGTGAAAGTTTAGAACCTCTTTAGTGGTTAACACGGTGCCCTTGCAGTCGTTAGAGCCACAATCTTTGCAGTGCCAAAGGCATCGGTTGGTTAGATTTCCAAAGTAGGTATCATTAATATAGCCATTGCTATCTTTCCCTAGGCTTCTTTTCACAACCGACTCTAGAGACTAGTTTAAAAATAGCCAAGGGAAATTATTCACCTAGTTAGGTATCTAATCTGAAATAAATCAAGATCTTGCATTTCACTTAGTTTTTAGGTGCTGCATTTCATATAGGATAGTGAAGCATCCTAAGGCAACAACTGTTCATCCGGTTGCTTGGTATATAATTAACGTAAAGCAAGTAATTGACCCCATTAAGGCATTTGTCTTTCAAGATAATCCAATCTAATCATTAAACTTTGCTAAATTAACCAAGTTGCTAGGCCGTTTAGTTGTGCCTCCTGGACTTGACTGTTGCCGATAAGTCTTTTCATTTTCATATTTTGTAGGGACTACCCCTCATAGCCTGCTGTAGAGAGACAGTTAAAACAGAGAGGTCGAGGATCAGAGTGACAACCCCCGACTTGATCGTTGTTGCATCTTGCCTGTACAATTTGAGTGACAACATGACACAAATAACCTTTTCTCATTTTATGATGGTTAAATTTCACCTTTCATTCTCAACTGGCCTGTTAGGTTATATCAGGACAATCTTGCCTATAATAATCTTGGGAGTCTTCTTCTCTCTCCTTTTTTGGTGTTTTTCTAAAAGTTAAGAAAGGATGTAGCTTTAATATTTGTGAGTTAGCTGCTTGCTTACACTCTGAAACCTATCTCATTTAGGGGTACGGACTTGCTTCTCTTTTGATCATTCACTGTAATTTATACTTCGATGGCTTTTGGCCTAAAGTATATGTGCTTGATGCATGTTCTTCTTTATATTTTACTCATTTCATAGCGAGACCTCTATTCAGCAATTTTGATCACTTTCAGAGCAATTTTACATCTATGCTTGATAGATGATTTTCAATATTTTGCATGATAGCTCATGTTTAGTAAGATGTTTGTTAAAGTTGTATAGTCACGACTTATTAAGCGGTTCATTGGACAGCTTGGAAGAATCTCGGGGAGTGCATATTTTGTTGTCATAGTTTGGGTTAGGCATTTCTCATCATTGAAATCATCAGTTACAGTAAAGCGTTTCTTGTTTTGTTAGAGCTTGCACGAGAGGCTTATTCCTATACTCCCACCTTGAATTTCAGCCCTAGTACCTGAAAGACTCAATTTGAGTCGCAATTTTTTAATATTAAACAGGTAATTTTATCTACATTGCTGGTTTTATTTGTTGGTTTGTATCAGATCTTGGGCTGCTGAATTTGCATTCCATCAAGTATGGTCCATCTTTGTGGTGTCTTACTGGAACCCTGCAAGTGATCTTGTGTTGCTTGCTTAGCCTGCATGAAAAAAAGCCACAAGGTTATTATTATAAAAATTTTGGGTGTTTCCATATTGAAACTACTGTGATCATTTGTTTGCATTGTATAGATTTTCTGGTTTGTATCTATGTTTGAAGATTAGCAAAATAAAGCATAAAATTTCAAGACTGGACATGCGTAGCTTATTTTCAACAGGACATTATCATGTGGTTCAGCTTTATACCTAGCTCATTTTTTCTGCACACTGAGGAGACATCTTGCACTTTCAGTCTTTTTTATTAATTACTAACAAGATTCGGTGAACAATGAACAGGGCATTAATAAGATACAGTGGGCTATGCTCTTTTGGCAGTCTTCATACTTGGTTTATCATTACCAATTTAACTTTAAGATAGAAAGGTTTATCATTACCAAGTTAACTGTAAGAAAGAAAGGTTTATCATTACCAAGTTAACTGTAAGAAAGAAAGAACACACAATTGAATTATATGATGATAGAATGCCAGATGACTGTTCGTCATTGTGGATTAATGGCTGCCAAGCATTTTCTCTATGTTTATTTTCTCCAAACATCAGCTATTTTTCAAAGAGTATCATTGTATCAGACAAGATGATATAGACAATTGAAATGGTTATGGAACAAATGCTAACAATAAATGCAATCCTTAGGCTGGTTAAGGAATTTCTTGCTGCTATTTTTTCTTTATTCATATATAAAATTTATTCTGCATTAGTTATACCTAGAAGGGATGAATGAGTGATTGTTTCATTCTTTTTGCATTCAGATGCATATACATGACCAAGGAAAAGTGAATGGAGAAAACTGATACACTGCAACAGGGACATGGTGGAGCGCTGCAAGTGATCTTGTTTTACTTGCTTAGCCTACACAAAAAGAAGCCATAAGGTTATTATTATACAAATTTTGGATGTTTCCATACTGAAAGGGCATAGTTTATTTTCAACGGGAGAATGTCATTTGGTTCAACTTTATTCTTAGCTCATTTTTTCTGCACGCAGAGGAGACGTCTCACACTTTGTCTTTTATTATTTATCAACAAGATTTGGTGAACAACGAACTGGGCATTAATGAGATATAGTAGTCTCTGTGCTTTTGGCAGTATTCATAATTAAGTTTATCATTACCATGCTAACTGTAAAAAGAAAGAACACACAATTGAATTGTATGATATGATATAAATTATAATGCAAGATGACTGTTTCTCATTGTGGTTTGATGGCTGCCAATCATTTTCTTTATGTTCATTTTCTCTAAACTGCTGATTTTTTAGTGCCAATTAGACAAGCACAATTTGCTGCAACTGATAATCACTTCCAATGATATATATATATATACACACTTTAATACACTCTAGAATATCAATAAGTAATTACAATCAGAAAATTCAACTGGTCAAACATTGACTGTCTCAGAAATTTGACTCCTTAGAAACTTCAGCCTCTTCCTCAGATTACTTCCCACATGTGTGAGAGAGAAAAATGTGTGTAATGAGTGAGCGATGAGCGTGTATGAAAATGAGAAGTTTAAGTGTCTTTTTATAGTGATTTATCATTTTAGGGTGCCCAAAATGCACGTCTCAAATTAATTTAAAATTAAAATTATATATATATATATATATATATATTTTTTTTTTTTTGTCGCTAGTCAAAAATCAACACTCCCTCTTAGCTAGGGAGGTATTCTCCTTGACTTCCTCAGGATGTCCACTTAGCTGAAAATTTCTCCATCCCAAAAAAAGATTGAATGAGTCCGCTATATCAATGTATCCATCCAGTTCATGTTCCATTCCAGAACCATGTGGAAAACATCCTATAACCGACATTTGTGAGAGAGAGAAAAATGTGCGTAATGAGTGAGTGATGAGCATGTATGAAAATGAGAAGTTTAAGTGTCTTTTAATAGTGATTTATCATTTTAGGGTGCTCAAAAGATGACGTTCTTTGCAAATTAAATCAAATTTTCTCTCTTTTATTTTTTGTTTTTTGTTCTTTTAACTTGTGTAGTTGGTGAATACCTCCCACAGCTAGTCAAAAATTAACACTCCCTTTTAGCTAGGGAAGTATTCACCTTGACTTCCTCAAGATGTCCACTTAGCTGAAAAATTTCTCCATCCCAAGAAAAAATTGAATGAGCCTGCTATATCAATGTATCCATCCAGTTCATGTTCCATTCAAGAACCATGTGGAAAGCGTCTTGTATCAACATCATGCAATGGATTTAGTCATCCACTAGCCAAATACCCTTTGGTGATATGGTCAGGGACCTCCTTACAAAGGGAAAAACAAAACTAGTCTTGGGTCACCAACTTACCAAGTCATCACTTGGAACCAAGTTGATTTTTCTTGACCAATGGTGAAACCCTGGGCCCATTTACCAATCTCCCATGCCATCACATAGCACTTAAATGGTAAAAATACTTGCCCAATGCTTTGAGGCACTCATTCTACCCGCTAGTGACTAGCCAAGTAGTCCTTTGCAATATGGTTAGAACCTTTTGATCGGGGGAGCACTCTGGGCCTTGATGCTATTTGAATCATTCTCCCTAACCACATTACATGGAACCTGGTCAATACCCTTGACCCAGGGAGAATGTCTGCCCTGATGCTACAACATCAACACTCCTCAATGAGGGAGGCATTCTCGACCACTTCAAGCTTGTCCTTGAAGTATACAAACTTCATTCGAGACAAAGGCTTTGTGAGAATGTCAACAAGCTTCTCGTTCGTATAAATGTATTGGATGCTTGGAGCCTCATTGCTCCCTTCTGTACCATGTCTTAGATTTAGTGGTACTTGATCTCAATGTGCTTCGACTTGTCATGGAAAACTAGATTTTTTGAAAGCTTCGCACAACTTTTGATTGTCACAATGTATCGCGGTCGTTTCCAACACTTGATCAAACAATCTTGCGAGTAGCTTCTGAAGCCACACTACTTCACAACATGCCAAACTAGCTGCAATACTTAGCCTCAGCAGTGCCGAGTGCGACATATGTCTACTTCCTGTTGATCCAGGTTATCATAGCAGAACCCAAACTGAAGCAACATCTTGATGTGCGCTTCCAATCTTTGAGACTTCCTGCCCAATTAGAATATGTGTATCCCTGCAACTGTATTTCACCATTTCAAACATATCTCAATCCATAACTGGTTGTACCACATACATATCTTAGCACATGCTTTGTTGCAATCCAATGTACAGGCCTATGTTCCATCATGAGCTGGCTCAGAGTGTTCATTGCAAAGAAAATATAAGGTCTAGTATTAACTAGATACATGAAGGATCTGATCCACTGTCGATACATAGAGGGATCCAACAAATCTGAGTCAGAGCCTCTCAACTTCTTTAGATTGGTCACCGTGGGAGTGGCCATCGACTTGCACTACATCCCAAATCTTTGAAGGATCGTAATAATATACTTCCCTTGACCAAGGAAGATCTCACCCAGCTTCTGCCACGCTTCTAATCCCAAGAAGTAATGCATCAAACCTAGATACTTCATCTTGAACTTAGAGGTCAACTCTCTCTTACATTGATTAATGAGATTTTTTGCTCATGTCAAAAAAAGTCATTAACATATAACAACAAGATCACAAGCTCACCTTTAACAACCTTGTAGTAAATATTGGGATGGACATCACTCTTGGTGAAACCAAGACTCATCAGGGATCCATCAATCTGAAAATACCAAGCTTGAGGTGCCTGCTTGAGTACAAAACCTTATTCAGTTTGCAAACATGAAGCTTCTCACGAACCTAAAAGCCTTTAGGTTGCTCTATGTACACTTCTTCCTCAATCACTCCTTTGAGGAAAACGGTTTTCATGTCCATCTGATGCAATTTCCAACCCATAATAGAAGCAATAGAAATAATAGTTTTATTAGAAGTGTATCTGGCGGCTAGAGCAAATGTCTCTTCATAGTCCTCTCCCTCTTTCTGGGAGAACCCTTTTGCCACGAATCTCACTTGGTACTTCTCTATGCTACCATCTACTGCATGCTTGATCTTGTAGATCCACTTGGAATTCACCACTAACTTCCCCTCAGGGCTCGACACAATTTCCCACACCTTTTTTCATGATGGACTGATATTCCTCCATCATTGCATCCTTCCAAACTTGTTGGCTTGCTACCTCCTTGTAGTTGGATGGCTCAGAATCAATGATGTGACTCATTAGTGCTGCATATCTTGAGTACATCTTAGGATGTTTGCTTTCCTTGAAATTGCCACGGGGAGTTGCATGCACCTCAACATCCTTCAATGTACTTCTTCTTGGATTTTGGAGCAACAACCCTAGGTGGGTCTAATGGCTCAATGGGCCCTTCTAGGTCTTCTTGATGATTTAAAGGATGTTCCACAGGGACAGAAGCACCTGAATCCACATCCTTGGGAGCCTCCTGCTGCTCATCATCTTGAGAGCCCCTTTGGATCTCCAGTAGGCTGCATCCTTCCCTTCCACCTGACTGTCTGCTCCCGCTGAACTAGAAGCTCTTCTGTTCATCTAGCATGGTTCTAGATGTTCGTACAATTTCTCCTTCTTGAACACAAATCACTCTTGCTGAGTTTATGCTCGATTGTGGGGTAATCTTTTGAGATGCTCTTTAAATCTTCTAAGTTAATTTCTTATGAAAACTAATGGATCTATGTCGCTACTCACCACACCAAGGTTGTCCACACCAAGGCTGCTTGGAAGAGGAAGTGGGAGCGGGGAGCGACAATTTTTAGAAACTTCTAGGTTAGGAATGAATCAGGAGCGAATTTTATAAAATATCTATTTTTATATATTTTGATGCATATATGTCAACAAAAGCATGTAGAATGATGAATTAGTTATAAAAAGCATAAAAACATGGCTTGAACCATATAACATCAATCATCCAGTAGTTATAATCTTCATCAACCACAGGGCCACAAGTTACAAGTTACAACATATTGATTCTCATGATTCATCAATCTTAAAGTTGCAAAGTTTCAAAATTTAATATATAGCATTTGTCATCACTAAAGTTGTACTTGTAACCATTACCAAACTATAACAAAGAATATCAAACATGAAATGAAACGTTTCAACTTTCATGCAGCATCATATTCATAATTAATTACCAATGAGTTATAACTTATAATTGCTAACTTCAAACTTCAAACTTAAATTGTCATATATTGTTTACAAAAAATACCATAATAAATATGAAAGAGTCAATAGTTATAAAAAGTACCAGAAACTAGAGAAGACAAGTAAATATATTATTTGCTACATTTTCCTCTTGCCACGATAAATTTCTATTGTCTTTTCTTGTGGTTTATTTGGGAGTCTCTTCTCGCATAGTCGAACGACCACGTCCAAAACCAGAGGGCACATGACTTCCATGTGAGGCTGCAGATGGAGGTTGTGGCAAAGTTGGTGCAACTCGAGCACTGCTAGTGGATGATGGGGGTGGCATGGCTGTTGAAATTTGATGTGGTTGTTGCTGCTTCATCCTCATCCTTCAAAAGTTCTGCTTCCAATTGTTCCAAATGTAAGGCTCCATCCTCTAAATTGTCCTCCTCTGGGTTGTTATCCCAAGTGACTTATGCTTTATCATATCGAGCACGCTCACTATAATGTGTCAACAGCTTTTAATTTGTAGTGTAAATAAACCAAGCTTTCTGCTTGGTTTTCATTGAGGCAGTTTCTTTTGACATTGTTGATGAAGCTATAGGTGCTCCAACACCTCTCTCCAGAAGAAGTATTAACTACTTGTAAAAGCACTTTAACTGCCAATTTTTCCAAAGGCCCCCCAGAGCCATACATGTTCCACAACTCAATAGAATCCATTATATCTCTATCATCAGTAGCATGCAAAGAACCAAACACTCCAGTTTGACTGAAGTATTTACCTTATTCTCCACGCAGTCTGGCACACTCCTTGTCGGGCACCAATTATCTAATACGGTCATATACACATTTTATACCTCTATGTGACAACCCCGGGTTAAAAGTTCATGTAATAAAGTTAATAAATGCAATAAGACCAAGGTCAAAGGACACTTGTTCCAAGCTGAATGTTGGGCAAAATACCTAGTGGGCATCACGTGTTGTGTACTATCGCTAAGGGGAAATTGGAAAAGGCAGTGGCAAAGGCTTTGAAAAGACAAAAATGCATTATTGGTATTTTATTTATGAAAATAAAGGAAAATAGGAAAAAAGGGAGGTGAAAGGTCACATGTTGCCTGTGAGGAGGAAACTAAAGGAAAATTAAGGAAAATGAAGAAATTAGAGGCATCATATTGAAAAGACATCGAAGCATTAGTTTGGGGCCTTTTGTCAGTTCAGTTTTGGGATTAGTCTCAGAGAGGAAAAGAGCACCAAGAGGAGATGGAAAGCAAGCAAGCAAAGGAAGGACAAGGAAAGCAAGGATCAAGCAAGGAAAGGTTGGATCAAGCAGCTTCAACGGGAATACTTGCAGGTAACAAGTTGCATGTATGATTTCTTGGCTGGTTTTGGCATGCATGGTATGTGCATGTGTATATTTGGTTTCTTTGCTATCATTGGCATGGGTTTTGTTGGGTTTCGACAATGGTTTTAGCCTTGCCTTGCCATTTCTGGATAGCCATGGTGTGATGGGATTCATTCTTGGTTGAGCTTTGGATTGCCGGAAGGTTTTGGATCCGGGTGAGGTGGTCTCAGGAAAATCCCAAGGGTTGGGGGTGGAGATGGTTTTCTCCGGGAAGCCCTCAACAAGTGGGTGGAGACAGGAAAATTCTTCAAGGGATGGTGAAGGAATTCTGAGACATCCAAGCTCGGTTTGGTTTTGTGATCTCGGAACTGGTTTAGGTGAGATCACGGTATGGTGAGGGTCGAGGTGGTTTAACCTCTGGATTCCCTTGGTTGTTTATGGATTGGTTTATCCCTTGAGATCCCATATTCATGCTTGGAATATGACATACGGGTGATTGGTTGAAATAAAGATTTGGCTCAGCCAATTTATGGTCGGGTGGTACATGGAAGTCCTTGACTTGGTTGGCTTTTGCATATGGTTGATAAGAGCTAAGTTTCTCTTGTTTTTTATGAGTAATTATACTTGTTATTATGTGGCTTTAATGGTTCTATAATTGTCATCTACCTGGTTATATGTTGGTTATAAGCATGGTTATATGGCAAATTTAAGTATGGCTCTTATGACATTTTAATTAATGAATGTCTGGTTAATGAATGCATGACCTAAATGGTATTATGGCAGCTATTGTGAGAAGGCATTGGTCCTTCTTGTTAAACCTTAGATAAGTTTCAGATCCCTATGTTTAGATATGCATTCATGACCTGTAGATTGCATGTTTACCATGTGTTCAACAAAATGTTTGTCTTGGTTGGGAGGGTTCAGGTCAAACCCTTGTTCAAGTTTTGGTTTAGAAGCTTTGTTTCTATGTTATTTATCATTTCTGGAAGTTTCGCTGAGTTCTAGGTGGAGGCTGGAGTCCTAGCCCTAAAAAAGTGGTTCAGAATTCGGGGTCGTTGGCACAAAACTGACTGGAAAAGTCCACAATCGCTGGGAAGCAGGCCTATGGGATCGCTTGGAGGCTTACAATCACTTGGAGGCATTGTCAAGGGAGTGACTGAGGCTCTAGATAAGTGAAAAAGAGAATTAGCTTAGGGGTTGGACACCTGGAGTGGTTGTGTAGCTCCTAGAGGTCTTGTACCACCTGAGGGAAGTCAATAAGGTCTTAAGTTTTCGACTTCATTTCCTTAAGGTCATATTGGAGGTTGAGTCTTATCATAGTGACTTTCAACTCATGTTTACTTTGAGCAAACCGGTGAAAGTGGGTAAATATGGGAGGAGGCAGTTACACTCTAGATATGTATGGGGTTTTCTCCTAACCCCAACCCAGGTGTAGGTTGGGTCAACCAAGATGGAGAGTAGTATTTTGGCGTGCATGTGGCTGCAAATCCACTACCATGTGTTGATGGAGTTCTTGCAATTGCTCTTTGTGTGATAGTGGTGTCATGTTCACCCTTTGATCTTTTTAATTGGCATCGTGCTTCCTCTTCTTCCCTTATTTATTTGGTTTTTTGTTGTGTTGACACATTTGGATAGGTTTTGATTCCTATATGTTTATTCCCATCCCATGCCATTTGCCCACAGATGCTTTTTGGCACAGGTGTGTGAACCTGTGTAAGTAGCATTGCAATGGGGGCATACAAATTTAGTGGTTCCACCCACCCCCTTTCCTTCCTCCAAGCCTTGTGACATATTTCCAGAAGGGTGTTTGGTCTACCATGGTTTTCTTTCCATCAGCTTTGCTCCCATTATCCTCCTCCTCTTCCTCTTGGTACTCCTCTTATCTAGGGTATCCTCCACCACTACCCACTTCTTCATCATCTTCATCATTTCTTCTTCTTCTACTTCCCAACACCATCATCATAGCAAAAAATGGAACCAACAAGATAAGGCTAAGCCATAAAACCATTATGTTTGTTGAAGGTTGAGATTATTCTGGCAATAAAATGAGGAAGGAGTGGGAAGGGGTAGGAGAAGAGAAGAACATCTAGATTCTAGATTCGTTGAACATTCAACATATTTTTACACAAATGTTATATGGAAAAAAAAGAATGGGATTAGACCCTACCTCTTTTGCTCTCCAACAATCTCCCTTCAATCTCCTGAGCTTGCAATCTCCAACAATCTCCCACAACCTCCTCAAGCTCAAAACCTCTCAAATGCTCTCAATCTCTCTTTCTCACAAATTAAATGGTTATAATGAGGGAGGGCAGGAGGCCTTTTATTGTTTTTCCCCTCCCATTTCCCTCCAAAAAGTTGCCCTTCTCCCTTTGTTGCGTGTGGGTTTTGAAGGGCGGGAGTGATTTCTTAAAGGGAGCAATTGCCCCTGTATCGCTCCCTAGAAACTAGGGAGCAAATTTTTTTACTGAGAGCGCGTTCCCTAAATTTGCTCCCAAGTGGGAACGAATAGGGAGTGTGCTCCCATGTGGAGCGCACTTCAGGAGAGGATTCTGGGGGGGGGCTGCACCACACACATTCTCTAACCATTTACTCATTGGTGCTATGAGGTTAAAACTCTCCTCATTTTAAAATTTGTATTTTATTCCATTGGAATTACGCTATAATCCATTCACATAGTGTTTGATTTTGTTAAATTGTTCCATAATTTATGCAATTCTTTGCATAAATTTAGGTAGAAGTAAAAAAGTAAATATATAGTACATTATTTATATTTCGGTAATTAAACATATTTACCAGGAGTTACTGCCCACCATAATTTATGCAATTCTTTACATAGATTTAGGTAGGAGTAAAAGTAAATATGTTGTGCATAAAGATTGTAACAACCCCAAAAATTTAACACCACCCACCATAATTTATGCTCTGATACCATGTTAATTTCCTAATGCTAATTAGACAAGCACATATGATATCACTTTAACACAGTCCAGAACAGCAAGCAATTATTCTCAGAAAATTCAACCGGTCAAACATTGACTGTCTCAGAAATTTGACTCCTTACAAACTTCGGCCTCTTCCTTAGATTACTTCCCACGTGTGTGTGAGAGAGGAATTGTGAGTGATGAGCATGTATAAAAATGAGAATTTCAAGTGTCTTTTTATAGCACACATCTTTGCAACTTAAATTTAAAATAAAATAAAATATTCTTTCTTTTAATATATATATATTATATATATATTTTTCTTTCTAATTTTTTTAATTTTTGAACTTCTTTAGCTGGGAATACCTCCAGCAGCTACCAAAATATCAACACAAACATCGGGCATTTTTCAAAGAGTATCATTGTACTAGACAAAATGGTATAGGCAGTTGAAATGGTTATGGAACAAATGCTAACATTGAATGCAATCCATAGGCTGGTGAAGAAATTTCTTGCTGCTATTGTTTCTTTATTCATATTTTAAAGTTAGTTCTGCATAAATTGTACCTGAAAACGATGAATTGATGATTGTTTCATTCTTTTTGCATTCAGATGCATATACACGACCAGGGAAAAGTGAATGTAGAAAACCTGATACACTGCAATAACATAGTGCCCTAGACATATTGCTTTAAGTCTGGACGAGAAGATATTTTCAATATATTTTTCCTCCAAGCAAAATACTGACATATATGCCTCTACTACTATGTATGTATTTATATATTATTAGGCTTATTGTTTTTTAAAGAGTTAGAGAGGTTGCTTACCCTCTTGGTACCAACAACTTATTTGGAATCAGATTTTTCTTACTAAACAGAGGAAGGCAGGTGGAGCTTAATTTTGCTGAAATTCGAGTGACATATAGACGGTGTCTTTCCACTGGAACTTATGGACAATGCTTCGGGATCACAAATTCCTTTTGCAGCTGAACCTATCAATATCCCTAAATCAAAGGTTGTAGGATTGAATGATCAGCGCTTTTTGTTGGTTTTTATCACGGGAACATATTTTGGGCCAGATGTTATACATGAGCTGCCTAGAAAGTCGGCTTTGCAAAGGATAGCATTCCAACTTCCTCCATATACACAAGATCAGTTGGGTGGTTCAGTTGTCAGACTTGCAGAATTTGAGAGTATTTATTACTATGTTTTAAGGAAATCTCACCCAAGTGCCAGAGTAAAGCTCCAGTCCCTGTACAAGTTTCTTCAGGGCCATCTAGCATCACCGGTGAAAGAGGCTCTTGAGGATGAACGGCAGTTTACAACCTTCTTCCCCCCTTCTTTCCATCGACATGCTAGATATAAAGGAGCATATAAAGTTATTGAGAATCTGGTTTTTATGGACGATCCAGATGTCTCACATATAAATGCAGAGGATATAGAAAGGTTTAAGAGACTAACTGGGTTGAGTGAATTAAAGCTAGATAGAGATGAGGCGAGATTTTATCGGCATGGTCAAAGGATGGACAGAGATGAAGAAAGACAGGCTCGATTCCTTGCCATTCAAGAAGCACAGGTCCAAGCTCAAAATGGTGTAGCATTGCCTCCTTTTGTTTCAAATAGCACACAGGAGCCACGGAAAAGAAGAAGAAGAAAGGACCAAGTAGAAACTCCTCTAATGCCAAGAAAAGAAGAAGAGTCCCAGTCAATGCATGCTAATAAAATAGGACCATCCATGGTGTTGCTTCCTTCAGCCCCCACTGCAGAGGAATGGAGTAATATTCTAAGGCTTGCTAAGCCTTCAATTGCATATACAGGGACAGCAGCTGCAAGACAAGTTGGTCCTTTGATTGGGCTTGTAGACATTGGTGTCTCTGATGATGCTTATTTGTTCCGGATAGCACTTCCTGGTGTCAAGAAAGATCAACGTAAGTTTTCCCTTTCTACAGTCAGGCTACAGCTGTTTTAATTGGTTTATGGGTTTTGTTTGGACGGAGATAGACAGTATATGCTACGCTAGTTTGGAATGCTAGTTTAGTATAAGATCTGATGATCTTTTGATATTTTTCATGACAGGTGAATTCAGCTGCGAGGTTGAATATGATGGTAAAGTTATAATTAGGGGAACTACTACAACAGGAGAACAGAAGGTTTGCAAGAGCTCACGTGTATTTCACATGCAGACTCAACATCTGTGCCCACCAGGCCCTTTTACCGTGTCTTTTCAATTGCCTGGCAGAGTAGAGCCCAGAGAATTTTCTGGGAATTTTGGTTCTGATGGCATTTTAGAAGGGATTGTAATGAAAGAGAGAGGAAGGACAGGCTCTGCTTGTTTAACCTTTGATTCGTAAGTATCTTGGAGAGAGACAGTTGGTTTCACAGCTGTCAACACAGTCAGTGTTGAAGAAAGCAGCTAAAAGTGGGCTCAAGGGTTTTGTATGGCTTGTATTATATCGGGCATTAGTTAGTTCATATTTGCACAGCAACTTGTATCTCTCAGATTGAGAGTTGTAAATTTTTCAAGCAGTGCTTCTGGACTTGGTAAGGGCATATTTACTTACCAAGTTCAGTGAAATCATAGAATGGGAGCATATGAATCCACCGAAAGATGTGAAGCTGTATGTTGCTGTAACAAACTATAAATTGAGTCCATTCTTGCATGTGGCTTGTCCTTCTTGACTTTTATATCTATATTTTCCAGGAAGGCACAAGTGTCGCATTGAAGCATGTGGATTTCCTCTCCATCACAGCTCTTTGTTTTGCTTTTACACATTGTATATTTGTGGGGTTGTGAGATCCAATTGCTGTTGTCAAATCTCCCTTTTGAATTATTACAATGTTCCATTTTTGTCAACACCAGGGGTATGACTTATGAGACGATAGCAACATCATGTCTTTGTTTACTCTGAAGTTTGGATTTTGTGTTCATAATCAGTATAGTTTTTTCAAACAGGCTTTCTGCATTGTTCAGACGGGAATGTATACTCAGCTCAATGAGGTTTGGATTTTTTTTTTCATAATCAATATAATTTTTTTCGAACTTGCTATTCTGCATTGTCCGGCTGGAAGCATGTATAATAAAAAAGATGGTTTGAGGCTTTTGTAGATGGATTTTTTTCCTCTGTCAAACTGAATTGCTATTTATTTGAATTGATTTGAGTTTGGCTTGAAATTTGTACTCTTCCTTCATGACAAGAGATTAATGCGATTCAAGCTGTGCCTTGGACTGTTTTTAGTTATTTGTTTATTATTTGTAATTTGTCTTTTTTCTATTCCTTTTAATGGAAGCAAAATATTTAATTTTTGTCTAGTTATTATTTTTATTTATCATTGTTACTTTTTGTGAGGCACATAATTTCTTGTAGATGTATGTGTAATTCATAAATAGTTGACACGGACCATTTTTATGGTTTTAAAAGAAGTACTAAGAAATCAAATATTGCTCTCTTTCATGGCTTTAAAAGAAGTCCTAAGAAATCAAATATTGTTCTCTTTCATTGTCCGTGTGTTGGCATGCTCATGGAAGTTTGTGATTTGTTATACTTGCTGTTTTTGGGAGTTGCAATAAGCAATAAGCAAACAGTAAATTCTTGTTAGAAGCATGGTTCTTTTGTAATAGACATTTCATATGCAACCCTATTTAATAATTCATCTTGTTTGTATTCATGTAAAGTATTGCATTGTTGAAATTATTGTTTTATCAGTACATGCACTATTTACTGATGGCCAATAACCAATGAAATGCTTACATTTTGGCCATAACTGTTTATTTAACCAAAGATTGGTTTGTCGTTGAAAGGTAAAGCATTTTGATGTGTTACAGCATTGTTAAGTAATTTTAACACAATGGGTTTGCTACCCACCACATGTTTGTTTAACCAAAGTTTGAAAGGTAAAGCATTTTGATGTGTTACAACATTGTTAGGTAATTTTAACATAATTGGGTTTGCTACCCACCAAATGTGGGTAGTGTATATAGGAGTTCTTTTTCTCCTAGATGGTCTTTAACCGATAGGCAGCAATGCCTTGTAGACACCAGACAGCTTGATGTGCTATTATCTCTGCCCCCTAAGTTAGCCATGTGGTCCTTCACTCATTGGTATAGTTTAGCAATTTTCCTTATTTGTCATGGGCACTTTGGAGCATGGATTGGTGGGGGGATACGGTGGAAAGAGTGGGTTAGGTTTGTACTTTTGTTTTCACTACTTGATTTCGTGGTTAACCTTGTATCTTAGTCCCGTGGAATCTCCTTTACTAGCCACTAGTGTTAGGGTTGGCACTACTTAGAAAATTCCAACTTTGGATGTGTGGTCCCATTTTCTGACACCAATACATCATCCCCTTCCACTCATTTTAGCCATATTCATCTCTTTTCCCATTCGGGTCCACGTGTCCATTGGGTCCACATAGGGCTAGCCTCCCCGCCACCTTATCCACACCTGAGGCTAGGCTTGGAACAATGCCCAAATGTTGATGTAGCTAAAAAGAAAAGAAAAAACATAATTTGGCCACTTTAAACAAGAAATGCACCACAAAATGCAAAAGATGGCCGGGACATACAAATTTAGTATGTTGGTAAAAGCCAAACATGAGCTTTACTCTTTATCCATGGCCATCACCTTGGTTCCTATGAGCCCTAGATGAGCCCCCTCCATCATTAAGGAACCCATGATTGTCCCAACCCCTGGTGGGCAATGAACCGCCCCACTTTAAGTGGGTAACCACTGTCGTATACTACACATCATGCTCTCATCACCTAGAGCCTCGAGCAGTTATGAAGAAAATTCATGTAGAGGCAAAAGGAATATGAAGAAGGGTGGAAAAACAAAGGTTGGGGTAACTCATGTGCTGTGATTTGCTCCCTCCTACGCTCACATACCTAGGTGTGGGCTTCTCTTGTACTATGACGTGGTTTGGATGAATCCGCTGATCCCCACTGTTCCATTACTATATCATTTGCCACATGCCATTTGAGAGATGTATCATGGACATATCACCCTCTTTAAAGGTTAAAACCGCTTAATAGGGTCTTTGATTAGCCTCTTATTGAACTTGGATACACTTGTACATGCCAAAACCCACTATGGAAGGACATGTCACCATGAAGTGCCTCATTGATTCCACGACTTGTAGGCTCTTTTACTTGATTATTCTAATGATTTGTTGTATTGGAGGGCAAGGGGATGCATTGGATCTTACGCAAGATTGTAGGTGAGTCTTTATATTGGGCTTGGTCAACCTATATGGGGTTTTAGCCCTCCAGAGGGCCATATTGACTCTTGTAGGGTGAGCGTTGAGAGCCATGGGCCTCCACCGTAGCAAAGAGTACTTCATGTATCTCTAACACCACTCGTTGCTTGTTCGTGTTCCACCTTTTTGATGAGGATGATGCCCTTGGTTCACCATGCTCAATCGGCTCTACACATGCACCATACACTTCGCAAATGTTCCATGGTCTAGAGGATGTTTTCTGCTGCAGAGCGAGGCTTATGTCATCATCCTAGCCCTTACAAATAGCCTGCAAGCATTTTCGATCCACTTGTAGACCCATGAGGATATCCTTGTGCCCCCACACTCATTTGGGGGCACCATAGGTTTTTGCTTGGAAAACAAGGAGCCAACCCCTCGTCCATTGTGTTTGGAGTCCAATTTTACATCATGACACCCCTAGGACTTCATTGGGCCTCCTCAAAGGCCCAACGACTCGCTATATTGATCATTTTGCCCTCTTGAGAGACCTATTCTTGTTTTATTAAACTATTTTGGTGGGTTTGTCACAGGGGCATTATTAATCCAAATTAGGCCATTCCAATCCCTTAGAGGATCGTATAAATAGAAGTGAGATGATTCATTTTCCTCATCATGACTTTGGATTAGTACCTTTGGAGAGATTTTTGCACTTTCTGCTAAGTGAACTTTTTGGTGCTTTCTTGATGCACTATGATGTTTGGATATTTGCTATTGTCTTTGGAGTTTCTTTCTAATGCAAAGTTGATGAATGGATATACTTTCTTTCTCATGTAAGTCAAATTTTACTACTTTATTGTTATCATTATTCATGTATGGGTTAAAGTAATTGTGAAAGTCTTTTGGAAACCTTGAATAAGTGATTTAATGCATGTGTTGTATTTGAAGAGAGTGGGTGAATGTTCTTAGAGACACCTCTTAGGTTGAAAGACCTCGAAACTTCATCTCTTTAGCAAATTTGAAGTATAAATCCCAATTGACCTAGTTACTGCCCTTGGAGAGGTTAGCAAAGATCAATTAGGGCTCCTTAGCACACAAAAATTCTTGATCTATGTGTATCTTGACTCCATTAAGCCCAAGCAATAAGACATTGATTCTTGTATCCCTTTGGTGGTCAAATTTCCCTATTTGCTTCATTTTTCCCAATTCTAGGCCTAACCCCAGAATGTCTCCTAGGGCATCACACGAAATCTTTTGTAGCCACCCAAATACCTTGAAAATTGGTCCACAATTTCGTCAGCGCCCTCTAAAGTTGAGCACATTTCGATGGTGGAATCCCGAGATACTGCAACCCCTAGTTCGAGGATCATTTCTCTCCATACGCTGATTTTGGGTTAGTGTCCTCACTTGGATCATTGAATTCAAATTTCAAAAAGAAAATTAGTTCTTTAATCCCATTTTCTTCCCTAATTAGGTCAAACCCCTCTTTGGTTGATCAACTCCATACCCTTGACCTAGTTTGGGTCCATCTGGGTTCTCTGTGGTCCCACAACTTTATAATTCAAATTCCACAAGGGCTATATAGAATATGTTTCTCCATAATGATCCTTAAGTTTAGGAAGCCCCTTGTCAAGACATATCCTCCAACCCTAGGCCAAGGTATCCTTATAGCCCTTCTTAGAGAGCCCATCACCTTGCTTCTCAAGCAAGTAAACTATTTAATTGAGTCTCTCTTGTGAATAGGATTTAGGAATCACTCCTTATTCGATCATAGATCCATTCATCAGTGTGATTCCCTTCATATTGAGTCTCCTCCCATCAGTGAAAGTCCTTAAATGGCAGGGAGCTTTCGCTGAGGTGACATTGGACTATCGCTCCATTGTTCCCCCTTGACCTAGTAGTTGTTCTATAAGATCTCTTCCTTGGACCCCTGCTAGTCTGAGCGGTAACATGGTTGATTTGATTTGATACACATTTTCAAATATGTTTGAAGTGGAATTCTTGTTGATATGCTCTTTGAAGTGCCTGACCTGAAATTTTGATGGAGTGAGAATTTTTTATTATCAATTGTTACCTTGACAAATGCAATCCATGTCAAGCGTGGCATCAAGTTATGGTCATGTGAATTGCTTTCAAAAAGTAAATGATAATGCTGGTCTCCTCTGGATTTACTTGAGTTAGGCTAAATGGGTTGATCTTAGTTTTATTTGAGCTCTGTTGGAGTGGGTTAAGGTCTGAAAGGTTAATTTTGTGCTTTGCTCATACATGTAAGGATCTAATCTTGAGTTATTCCTAGGCAAGGCCTATACCGTCTCTTGTAAGGTTTGTCATACCACCTTCTACGATACATGGTAACTTGATTGAGCTAGGTTCAAGTGTTAATTTTTTAATGTGATAACTACTAGATTTTTGTTGCATTTGGTAATTTTCTTCACCTAGAAGGTATCATTTCTAGGTATTATAAAGCAAGAGAACCTGTATTATTAAAGCCATTACTATTTTTAAAAGGAAACTTACAACAAGAAGAGAAAAATAGAGAACAAACCTGATTAGCACTTGTAGATGGCCCTTTTCACTAGGGTGGGGGAATCAAGAGAATCTGCAAGGTGGGCCTTTGCCAGTCATATGCTTGTCATGAGGCATGCTTGAGCATATGTAATTGTCTAGTAGAAGCGTCAAGGGTGTTAAATTTTTGTAGCTATGGTTGGTCTTGATAATATATGTAATGATAAACTCAAAGACAAGTTCTTCATGTCATTTTTAAAAGAAAGAATTTTAATATTTAATTTTAAGTATTTTGGCATCAATAAAGTCAAGTAGGCCCTCCTCATGATCAAGTCGGCCCAACCTTAGTGTGGACCCATCTGGCCTCCCAAGAACGTTGTATATATGTCTTTCAACCTTCTCCTCTTGGCACCATTCAACTTCACAAGAAAATAACATCCCCTGATTCGAAGCAAATGAGTAAAAGGACAAGAAGGATGAAGAAGAATTCATAATTCCAAGTTTCACCTTGCATGTGTGTTTTTCTCTCTGTGTTGGCTTCGCATGTGTGATGAGTTTCTAGGCATATATGGAAGCGGGTTCGAGTTTCCTTGAGTTTAGGAGGTCGAAATTTGGCCCTAATCTAGCAGATTAGGCCGAGTCTTTTGGGAAATATCTTGATTTGATAAGAAGACACTTTGACCGGGTTTCACTAGGGTTCTGTCGCTAGTCTATTTGAATTTATTTTGACTAGGAAAGATCAATTGTATCTTTTGTTGAACTGAACAATTTATTTAAAGAAAAGGTTGTTGGGTTTCCCCCCCAAGTGGGTTTTTTAGGGTAAATCTTTTGTTGACTTTGTGTATCATTGTTTCATTGTGATCTCTACTGTCCTAATGCATGTATAGTTGAATTTATGAAGTGTCACTGCTTAATGATAAATTGGAAGTGCTAAAATAGTATATTAATCATTGGAAGTAATTATCAATTTTCATAAATTAGTGCTTGTATCTATTGCACTTGAAAAATCAACATGGTATCAAAGCTTTGGTGAAGAGGAGGACATTGAGATCAATTTTGAAATCATCTACTTTTGCAAAGTTAGTTTTGATTAGATCTATGACCATGGTTTCCTACACTAAGAAAACAAGTTGCAGGGTGCTACAAATTTCAGAGCATGGAAAACAATGATTGATATTATTCTTGAAAAGAATGATGTTTTGGATATTGTGAAGGGAAAGGTTACCGAATCGATAGATAATGAAGGGAAAGAAAAATACAAGAAGGATGACATCACAACCATGAGTATTATTGTAGACTCTATCAGAGATCATTTGATTCCCTATGTCTCAATCTTAGATTTATGATGCCTTGTGTTGAAGAATATAACTAGTGTTGTTCTTCATAATTGAATTTGAAACATGATGAAATGAATTTGTCAAAAGGAAGAAAATGAAATTTTATTATAAAAGAAAAAATATTTATTAGCATGAGTTTCATGCTTTATTTATTTTATTTATAGGTCAAAACTTCCATTGTAGGATTCTAGGGTTTATGTCAAGAGTCCTAGTCCATGTCATCATGTAATAGACCCTTCTCGGGCTTTATTTGTCAAGAAAGAAAATTATTTTTAATGCTAATTGAGTCAAATAGATCTCCTCCACTAAGTCGGCCTCAAAGAAGACAAGTTAGCCTCATTAAGGTCAAGTCAGCCTCAAAGGGAGACAAAAACCATTATATGAAGGCAAAAACTAACCTCATTTGGAGCAGAACATTATTAATTAAATATTCATAACTAAAAAAATGATAAAATATTAATTAATAATTCGTAAATAAATTAAAATTAAGTTACTCACTTGGTTGTGAAGAGACATTAGTCCAAAAGGATGTGTCTTTAGGCTCGTGGCCAGTGAACAACTATAAAGGAGAACCGCCCTAGCCTTGTAAAATCATTATCGAATATTAATAAAAAAATATAAATTGTTATACACATCAATGTGTTTAAAATTGGTGAACTCCAGTGAACAAGGTTTTCGTGTTCCATTGGTATCATAGCCATCAGATCGTCTCCTTGCTGGCTTCACTCACATGGGAAGCCCCATTCATCATTCGCCATCCACTTCATTCTCCAACATTCTCCCTGTTTGCTGCACCAAACCCCTGCCACCCATCAACCATCGTTCTTCCCTATCCACTGTTCCTGTCACACTCCATGTCCTCTGCCCCCGCCACGCTGCCCAGATAGTCTGCTGCCCCTCTCACTATGCCTCCCCCTTCGACAACATCCACATATTGTCAGGATGCACATACTCCATGCCTCTGCCCTGCTACGCTGCCTTTCCACTGTCCTGACCACCGATGAAGAATCCACATGATATGCTTCGTTGAAAAAAAAAAACAAGATCGTGGCCAAGCAGTGTGTCCTCGGTGATACATTATGCTGGTATCGATCGAAGGGTCAACGGGTGTGGCATCAATCGATACACCAATTCATTCGCTGATATATATATATATATGTTGCATTCAATACACCGTGCTCGAAAAGTGGTTAGATGTATACTAGTTCAATCACACACTTACTATACGAATTACATTATATAATTATAAATTAATAAATTAATTTATATAACTTAATTAGTTTGATTATATGATTTAATTAATTCAATTACTATATATATATATATTTTGTTAAATAAAAAAAAAATGGGTCCACTAGGAAGAAGAAGAACAAAATGGGGATTAGTAGTGATGATGCAAATTCAAAAAAATTCCAAGAACAACTCGATAAGATGCGCAAACGCCTCGACAATGTCGAGAAGATAGTAATCAAAATCAAATGGTAGAGGATATCAAAGAATTAAAGATGAGTCAATTTATGGGAGGAGCCAATCCACCCTCAACCACACAAAGTCCCACGACTCTAGAAGACATAAACTTTCCAAGTCATCAATTTCCGATGCACGTAAAGCCACGAATACCACATATACAGTTCGAAGGAAGTCAATACTATACAAAGTTTCCTGATAGAGACTACCTCAAAATTAAAAGATAATTACCGAAGTACGATGATAAGGACCATAAAGGTGCCATTGTATGGGTAAATAAAATGGACGCCATTTTTAGAAAAAACTCGCCAATAGGTGAAGAAGAGAAGGTCATGACTGCATCCGACAACCTGGAAGCTGAAGTATATATTTGGTTCCTATGGTGGTCCAACAAATGTGAAACTCGCTCATTCAATTGGGAAAATTTTAAAAATGACTTGTTAAAAAGGTTCCATGATGAAGAAGACAATGTTTACGAAAAATTCGTTCATCTCAAACATGAAGGATCGGTAAGCGAATACATCCACGAGTGGGAAGTATTAGCTATAGGGAAAATAGGATTCTTAGACGAAGTGTTGCTAAAAGTATTTCGATATGGCCTTAAGGATTATTTTCGGGAAGAATTAAAACTATATAAATCCCAAACCATTGAAGAAGCTAGACATGCAACAATAATTATTGAGAGAAAATATAAATTCCAAGAAGCGCCATATGCCGATGATGAAAAATCAAACAACTACTCAAAAGGGAAGTCAAATAAATCGTCTTCAGAAAACATTGGTAAGTGCTTTCCACCACCAATGCGCAATGGAGGAAAACAACAATCAAATGTTGAAAGAAAAATGGATGACTAGTGTTGGACATGCGAAGACAAATATTCCCTAGGGCACAGATGCACCATGCAAAAAATTTACAACTGTGAAGCAAAACAGGAAGAAGAATCTTTAGAGAATAGCTCCAACGAAGAAAACAATGAAGAAAACTAGACCCCTAATCCAGAACTAAAAGAAGAGAATAGGCCACGAATTTATCTGGTAGCCATCACACGGATAGCTCAACCACCAAGATTGAATCTTAAATGACATATCAAGAAACAAAACATTATCTTTTCAATAGATTCAGGAAGTACGCACAACTTTATAAATGTTAATATCGAAAAAAGACCGAACATTTTGCCTACCCCGTAGCCGATTTAAAAGTTATGGTGGCAGATGAAAAACAAATTGATGGAGTAGGAAAGTGCCATAAAGTTAAAATGCAATTGAATGAATACGAAATGGAGTCCAGTTTTTATATGGTCCCTTTAGGAGGAGTGAATGTTGTCTTAGGAGTACAATGGTTGAAAACAATAGGGACGTAAACAATGTAAACTTTGAAACGAGAACTATAAATTCAAAACGGGAACTCTGGCCAAAAAACATGAAAAACAGTGCTAAAAACGAAAAGTGTGTATACTAGGACGATGATTTTTTTAGGGTTAATTTTGAACATGTTTCAAAAATGGCAATGTAAACGAATTTTTTGTGCAAAAATTGTGCAAAAAAACCTTGACAATGAAAAGTGTTGATACTAGAACTATGATTTTTTTTAGGGTCAATTTTCAACATTATTAAAAAATGCCAGTAAAAATGAATTTTTCTGTGCAAAAAAATAGAGATTTTTGAGGAAAAAACACACTAATGTTTTTGGGATAATAACATTTTTCTTTTCTAAGTATAATTTCAACATGTTTTAGTAATGACGATAAAGATAAAATAATGGGACTTGAAACACATTAAAATTCCATTAGTTTTCATCCATGTTGTTAAACATATAATAACATGACACTAAAGATCGCTAAAATTCTAATTGTTTTCAACTGTAATATTAAAGATACAAAAAAATTTGGAAAATTTTCAACAATAAAATTAAAAAACCATAACATTATGAACAAATTACATGACCAAATTAATCAAAATGTCATTAATTGTAGATTGAATGAAACATACATTATATTTCTAAGTTATTGTTGCATTGTGGATATTCTAAACAATAAAAATCATCATAATTAAAACATATAATTCAACTACATAAAAATGACTCATAACTTATGATTTAACACCATATGGAAACCAAAATTTTTATTTCAAGATACCATGCAAACATTAGTTATATAAACTGTCTTAGACAATTATTCAAAATCACTCATATTTTCTTGCACACCATCAGAATTCACATCTTCAGATGAAGGATTGGATGCAGAGGAAGATGTTCCATATTCTTCTCTTTCGTCAACTAAAGCCCCATCTGAGTCCACATGCATGCCCACCATTTCAGGTTTCAAAATTCTTCTAGATCTACAATTGGTTTCAGCAGACTCACATCTCAACACCGTTCTTTCTCGTAACAACATTTTCAGAATCTCTATCGTCTTGAAGCAAAGAGCTCCTCTCTTTGTGAAATTGAAGTCATAAACAAGTATGTCAACATCCTCCAATTTTAAGAGGTTTGTGCAACGACGATTTATATTTGTACCCTTTCTTTTTCTCTTTCTGCTATTTTTTATTATCAACTACCATCTTTGCTTTATACACACCATTGAATGGGTGTGTATTTGTGGCATACCAATGTACTTCAACACTTGTAACGTCTTCATTTTCTGTAATGACCTTTATAACCTTAACAACCCAGAATGGATAGCCATTGGGATCTCTATTTTCTAGCACCGCGATCATGCAACTCTCCTTAATATCATGTACTGAACCCCTGTAAAGGTATTCCATGGCTTCACATTGTGCACAAGATCTTCTGGAACCAATATACATCTCTCTTTCCTTTGCATGTGAAGAATTAACAATACGTTGAGATTGTTGCTGTTCAACAATGTTTCTTTACTCATGTTCATTTAACACATTTTGTGGCCAAACAATGGATTTTTCAAAGGTATATCTTCATTTGTTGTTCTTGAAATGCTATCACTTTGATGATTGGAAAAGGACTCCCACCAAACTAAATCAACAATATCAAAGTACTCATATGTATATCTAATACATTTTTTAATTTCTTCTAGGCAATCATAATAATTTATATCTCTATTCTCTCTGCGTGCATTATGAACTTCAACAACTGATTGTAATAACAATATATTTGATGCAAATATTGGATGATTTGGAATGAACTTCAAAAATTCCAAACCTGATGACGGTGCCCATTTTGCTGTAGTTGAATACTTCTTTCTCCATATTAGTGTTTTCCCATCAATTTGTTTGATACAAAATTGATGTTGGAAGCTAATGTCATTAAGTTGTTCAATGCATTTCTCCTCACCATGCAATCCCAGAATAAAACTTCACATGTCAACAGTTTCTTCCAACACAACAAAAGTAGGCTCTGGCATGTATGATTTCTTAATACATTCAATTAATGATGGCAAGCTCCCAAATTCCTTCCTCCTCAATGTGACTAAAAAATGATTGAACATCTGATCTCATGAGTGTGCCCAACAAGAAGGAAACCAACCTTTATATTATGAAAAATTCTCAATTCAACAAGCATGTTTAGATATTCAAAAACAATCTGATTTTTGTTTTCACGACAAGTGTTGTCCAATTGTAGATACAAAACTCCAGGAAGAATACTAGACCAATGAGAAAGCACATCATGAATTATGGTTATTGTTATATTTGAATCATTATGAATATTTGGCACTGTGAAGTACACCCTTGGCAACATTTTCCCATTGAAGACCATACAACTAACCAAGTGATACTGAATAAAATTTTCCTCCTGTAAATTTTTGGGTGTGCAAACAAAATGTAGTAAAAGTGTTTTCTTCTGGTCCATACCATCAATTATCAAAACCAAATATTTATTCGGATTATCATAACACTTCTTTCGATGCTTATACAACTTTTTCCTTTCATTTGTTTGTTGTCGGCAATGCTCCTGAAGTTCTTTCACAATGGAATCTATGCGACATAAAAGAAATTCATTAAGAAATACATTTCCATAGTTGATGACTATACAATTTTAAAAGTTAAAGTTATGAATTCTTACCTCTTTCTGACTCTTCACATTTATCCCTTTTTGATATAAGAGAGGCACATGTACTGCAAATCCCCATCCTTGTCTTCTTAGGAATACAAATATTGTTGAATTCTTTCTTCCATACCTTCACAAAATATTGATATGTAATAAATCGACCTTGTCCCTTAGCACCTTTTACATATTCTTTGTATAAGTTGTAGATTTCTCGTCTTGAGAAATTATCTGGAATATGTATTGTCTCTTTATTTGGCATACACTCTCCATGCTTTGAAAATAAATATTTCATCCATGACATTGTAGTATTTGATAATGGCCCAAACTGTGGTTTATGGCGTACTTCTGAATAAAATGTGGGATCCTTGTCCAATTTTTCTTGGATTCTTGAGAGACGAAAATTATCCATTGAATGAAACGTTTTGAAAGCCTTTCTACAGATAAATAAAGATCCAATATGATAATCATAACATGACAATGTAGATTGTATGCACCCCTCTAAATATGAATTTTGCATGCTTTTATTCATTGACAAATATCTCTTCCTTTTCTATTAAATAATGAAAACTTGAAATCCATATGTTTCAAGAAATACAGTACAAAAATATGCTCACAAATAATTTTTTCACTCAACAATAAACTGGAGAATATCCAAACTGCTACCAATCACCAAACCGACCTGCAACCAATCCTTACTTTATATCCTTGCTCTTTGCATAAAATGTTGGCTGAAATATGGTTCTGCTACCTTCTGTAACATCCGAAACCACTTCAGAAATTCTACATCATAACCCTCACAACTTGCACACACTCTCCTCTCTCACACTCACACAATACATAACACAACCAACCTATCTATCACTGAGCTCTATCCAATATATATATGATCTGAAGTGATTAACTCAATAAATACCAAAAATTACTAATCTCAACATAACATTGTTCATACATTTTTACATTTTGAATCAGATCTTCATACTTCAAGCATGAAACCCATGCTTTAATAAGTCGATTTATTTTATAATAATTTTTTTCTTTCTTTCTTTCTTTTGACAAATAAATTACATCATGACTCTAAATACATGTATGAAGACCGACACTAGTTACATTTTTGAACTCCCCCTCTTAAATAGGGAGGTGTTCATAATTACAGAGGTACATGGAATATCTCAAAGTGATATACTCTATGAAGAGTCACAACACACACAATGCTACATATTAGATTCTTGACTAGGGTACTGTAATCGAGTGGGACTAAGGTGTACTCAAGCTTTAGCTACTTTAGGTACCATCAGGTTTTTAAGTTCTAATACCAACCTAGGGATCTAGGTGTGTATTCAAGGTCAGAGCTCTGTGACCAATTCCACCCTCCCTACTTCGGGATCTAGATGTCAAGACATAGGTCGATCAAATTTCCTCCCAAGTATCTTGTTACCACAAGATGCTTCATCTCTCCTTATCAACTAAATCAAATATAATATAGTATATAATATATATATATATATCCACCATTCCGAGCATGCTTCAAACATTCAATCTTTTAATGGAGAGACCCTGCACAATTATGACCCCAATCAGTAATAAACTTTCAAGTATATATACAAGTAAACACAAACCTTCAAGGTTCTCAATCATCTTGATGCTACTTATATCATCATCAAGTTACCATATACAACTTGTCAGAAGCTTTCTTCTTTAGTGCCACCAAAAATCTTGCAAATACATCTGTAGTTCTTTCATTCATTTTTCGATTGCATTCTTTCTTCAAGGTATTCATTATGTCTGTAATAATATGCCCTCCCTCTTAACTAGGGAGATATACTTTTTCTTTCATTCTTTTTGGCAACATTCACCTGAAATGAGAGCGCTAATAGAGCTTCTTCTCATTAGATATTCTGCTCTACCTCTTATATAACTAGAACATCTTGGATTGATATGAAAAGGTATTCTCCTACTCCTCGATACAATATTTCCTGGCAAGATCTCTATTATTGGATCATCATTTGTATAAGCATTTTCATCATCATTATGAGGAATGTTATCCTCAGTATGATCATCCGTGCTTTTGAAACACTGACTTGGAGGATATTATTCATCTTCCCCTTCTTCAAAGATACTGTCATAGTCCTTAGAATTAAAACTAAATGGAAAATTTGACTTGATGTTTATTGGATATTCTTCATCATGTGCATTGTTAGTGCTGCTCTCATAGTCCATAGGATTAGGACAACGTCGAAAATGTGACTGTTTACTTACTGAAAATTCTACATCCTGCCCTTTGTCACTGCATAGTCCTTAGGATTAGGACTAAGTGCTTCACCCTGTTCTTCATCACTAGTAATCCCATAGTCCTTAGGATTATGACTAAGTGGAAACTGCGACTATTTATTTGAAAATCTTTATCATGGTCTTAATCACTGCTGCTCTCATAGTCCATAGGATTCAGATTAAGTGGACATCGTGACACTCTATTCATTTGAAATTCTTCATCATGTTCTTCATCATTGCTTTTTTCATAGTCCATAGGATTAGGACTAAGTGGACACTGTGACACTCTATTCATTTTAAATTATTCATTATGCTCTTCATCACTGTTGCTCTCATAGTCTATATGATTAGGAATAAGTGGACACCGTGACACTTCATTCTGTTGAAATTATTCATCATGCTCTTCATCACTGCTTCTTTCATAGTCCATAGGATTAGGACTAAGTGGACACTATGACACTCTATTCATTTGAAATTCTTCATCATGCTTTTCATCACTGCTGCTCCCATAGTCCATAGGATTAGGACTAAGTGGACACTGTGACACTCCATTCTTTTGAAGTTCTTCGTCATGCTCTTCATCACTGATGTTGTCATAGACCATAGGATTAGGACTGAGTGGACACCGTGACACTCCATTATTTTGAAATTCTTCATCATGCTTTTCATCATTGCTGCTCTCATAGTCCATAGGATTAAGACTAAGTGGACAGTGTGGCACTCCATTCTTTTGAAATTCTTCATCATGTTCTTCATCACTGCTGCTCTCAAAATCCATAGGATTAGGACTAGGTGGAAACCGTGACTCTTTATTTATTTCAAATTCTTTATCCCGTCTTTCATCAATGCTGCTTTCATAGTCCTTAAGATTAGGACTAAGTGGAAGATTTGACTCTCTATTCATAGTGGAAGAATTTCAATTATCTTCATCAATATGAATAGAGTTGTTACACGACGAAGATGTTGATGCTTCACAATGAAAAACTTCACTATCAGAAGAATCCATGCCTTTCAAACATAAGAGGTTGAATGATACAAATGCAAAATCTCCTAATGATAATATATAACTTAATGAAAATCTCTCTAAAGTTTCCTTCTAAAATTTTTCGCCAAATTTTTTCCCTCAAAAAATTTCGTTTCATGTATTTCCCTCCATAATTTTCTTTTACAATTTATTGAAAAATTTTAACTAAAATTTTCTTATGAAATAAATCTTTTAAATTAAAATTGTAAACTAAATCTTTTACCTAAATTAATTTATTATTTAACTATATCATATTTACTAGACAATTGAATGTTTATTTTTTATTATACCTTATAAAACAAATTAATCCCACTTTCACCGTGCTGTAAAACAATTCCGCAATGTTCGCTTTATCATAGTTCCCTATATCGCCATAACGAAATTTACATGTTAAAGTTTTTATAAACAAATTAATCCCACATTAATCGTATGGTAAAACAATTTCTAATTTCTGCTATATAATAAATTTCATTATCACTATTTCTCACATCACATTAAGGTTTTTTAAGGTTCATTAAAAGACTTGGATTGAATTTGTAGAGCATCTACATTGCTATCAACAACATATTCAATGGAGGATTATCACATTTGAAAGGTTAGTTTCTTTTTTGTTTTGTGGAAATTTTAAAATTAAATAAGTTTAATGATTTATTTATTTTTTATTTTCAATGATACAGATTTACCACCCAATCATGCTCTTGGCGGCCCAACGGGCCTGTGGGGGAGGGGCGAGGGGGATGGCTTACTAGCCCCTTGCCCCACCCCGACGGCCCAACAGCTTGCCACCCCGATCGGCTGGTGGCCGCCGAGGTGGGGTGGGGGCTCGCGCACGAACCTCTGCCCCTTGCCCAACCAGGTGGCTGAACAACTAGTTGGGCAGTGGCGATAGGCCGCAGGGGTGGAGCGGGGGGCTTAGCGGGGTGGGCCAGGGTGATGGGCCGTTGGGCCGTCGGGGTGCGGCGGGGGGGGTTGGGCCTGGGGTGGAGGGGTGGTCATTGCGCCGTCGAGGTGGGGTAGGGGGGATGACGCCCGACTCCCTGCCCTACTCTGACGGCTCAACGACCGACCGATTTCTAGGGCGGGGCGACAGGGGGTTGTATTTTTTTTTTAAATTGTTATGTTTTACAAAACTAATTGTCATTTATCGTTTTGTTTGTTAATTTAAGCTATTATTTTTTTTGTAATTCATTGATTTATATGTGTTTTTTTGCAGGAAAATGGCATCAAAGAAGATTTTTGTGAATATTTTTGGACCAAAGAATGTTAAAGGTGAATCCTCAAAAAACACTGTTGAAAGAACCAAACCTGAGCTGATAGCTACAAATCTTTTAAGTGCCTCAAACGATAAGAAGACGATTTCATACTGGAAGAAATAAAAAGAAGTGAAACTTCTAGAAAATGTATGGTATGTGAAAGAGAGAAAGCAGAGATGTGCAAATATATCTATATGTTGATATACCTAATGATAGTGGAATTTATGAGGTGCTGGGAAATGTCATAAACATGTGTTCGGTACCAGACAGTGAAGTTGTTTATATATTTACAAAACCACCAAAGTCACATGAAATGATTGAATATCAGTTATTATATTCATTGTATGACATGAGAGAGGTATCTACAAAGTTGTGTAAACAAATTGTAAATGAAATTACACAATATATCGTAAGTATTGTTATTTATATTTGTGTTTTGCGTTATTGTAACTGTCTCATTCTATTTTTATAACTTAGTTTTTATTGACATATGATATTTTATTTGACATAATTTTGTTGAGAGTGTTTAAATTATGTTGGGAGACATTCATTTTATAGAGCATGATATTATGAATGTTGTCAGCAATTTCTACTCAGTGTCATAAGAATATATGGCAAACAAGCAAAAGGTAGTAATTCATGATGCTACAAGACTATATCCAAGGGATCAGGAAAAAAATGCTTCTAGTGGATAAATCTAGCAAAGGTAGATAGGTTACTTTTGAAGATGAGGAAGTTGAAATTGACACTGAAGAATATGTTGTCGTTACTGAGGATGACATTGGAAATGATATTACAAAGGAGAAGAGCCGTAATAGACCAAAAGTAACAATGCATATGAATAAATTTGTTCTAGTTAATGATGAGAATGTTATGAGGAAGAAAAATAAAGTTGAACATTCTCAAGTAGTCATTACCAACATTGAAGATCCCAGTGAAACTTTGAAAGAAAGCAGATAAATCATTACACCAGGAGCTGATTTAGAGGATGACATTATTAAAACAAAACAAAATGCCATTCGATAGAACTTGACAAAGATAAACTTAATTGAGGGTGATCGTACATTTTAGCTTAATGTGAGACAAATCTATAAGACAAGTGAATGACACTGTAAATATCAAATCAGAAAGCCACACGACCTGCATGTTCACAACTTGAAAACATTGATGAGGTACAGTCCATATGCTCATGTGGTTAATTATGTGCTTCTTGTTGATCCAGTTCAAGTTCCCAACAAAGAAGCATTTGATAAGTCAAAATGTTTTGAATACAATTATTATGTGCTTGAGGGGAACCATTCTGTAGAAGCTCAAAGACAATTGATGGAGGAATATCCCAATAACCCACGTTTTGAAATAATAAAATGTATCATTTATGTTGGTTTATCAGATACAAAAACAAAGTTAGTGGCATGGGATCATAATTCAAATAATGAATATAGGATGTTTATGAATTTCATCCAAAGGGTTAGATTTATTCATAGTGAATTTGAAGAAAAATGTGATGGGGATAAGATAAATGTTACTGTAGTTTTCCGAAATGAATGTTGTATGGAAATAGACTATCAAATTGAGGATAAAATCAATTCAAAAGGCGGAAGAGTAGATATTAATTTATTTAGAGGTATTGATAACATTTTCGAGTTGGTATTTAGCACAAGAGAGGTATGGGAATTGATTAATGAGATTTTTAGCATGTGGGAGAACATCAACATTAATAACCAGAAGGCCAAAAGGTCTAAACCATTGATATGTAGCAACAGTGAATTGGGCCATGAAATGAAGCAGCTTCCAGAAGATATGACTATCACACCTTGGATAGCATTGCAAGGAGTGAAGGATGAAAAAATTGTCAAAACAATATTATCTTGTGTGAGGTCAGGGGAATTATCATTGGAGGAAATGTCTGAGGAATTTCAAAACTAATTTTGTTGAATTATTTTTACTTATTTCTAGATTATAATTTTCTTTTAAATATAGCATATTGTTCTTGGTAGTATTTGTTACACATATCATTATATTAACTTTTTTTTACTTTATCTATGCAGTCACAAAGTTTACATGAAAATACAAGAACAAATAGTTAAATTGTTGAATGAAGATAGTTGGGATGATGTTGTACACAACTATCTAGATTCAAGTTCTACATCAACACTATTTCTTTTTTATCTTGCATTTAAAAAGGTATGTTGATTTATACATTCATTTTTATTCATCTGTATATTAATTTTATTTTATAACTTATACATATATTTGTTTATTTTATTAAAGAAGAGGAAGGATGAAAATGGAGCACTAGATAATTTCAAAACCTTTATTGAAAAAATTAAGATCGAAAGACTGAAGAAGCAACGTCTTAGGAATGTTGAACTTTATCCAAATCTTACTCATTTCATTTGGAATGGACTTGACACTATTCAATATCAAGTAATACAAGGCGACTGTGAAGACATTGATAAACTCATATCTAAAAGGGATTATGCCCTAGTTATTGCAGATATTCCCCATAGTTTCAATATCCCAAACATTGACTATGATAGTGACCTTAATACTTATCAAGCTCTTAGTAAAGTGGTTGCGGGATTTCTAGAAGTCATATCATCACCATTATAGAGATTTGTGACATTTCATTCAGACACACAATTGACAATGTTATTGTCAATCTTCAAGGTGAAAACAAACTCAAGGATGCATCTTACATGGTAAGACGTTGAAATTGTATATTTGATTAATGCTAAAAAATTCATTTATGTACAAGTTAATTGAACTTTTACTATTTACTGTTATAGACAAAAGTAAAATCTTTTTAACCGCGAAGATCAACCATTTATAAATGATTGTGAGTTCATCCATATTGATAGTTGGGCAAAAGATGATAATTATATGTCTATGATTTTTAATCGGGTAGATGGAAAGAGTCATAGCCAAGCACTGGCTTATGACGCTGTTGTGAGAAAACTAACATATGAAGACAAAGAAGCAGAAGGAGATATAGTTAACATTTATAAAAAACCACAGTTATTGATTAACTATATTATAGACATATGTTCAAATGAAGGAGATTGGGTTCTGGATTTATTTATTAGCTCAGGTAAGTTTTATTATATGGAATTGAATTTCAATATCTTCTTTCTTAATTTATATGTCATTATTCTAATTTACTTCATTATTTTTTTTGTACTTGATAATTAGGTACAACACTATAATCTTGCCTTCAAAAAGGAAGAAATTCCATTGCCATTGAAAAGATCCAGTATAGTGCAATTTTATTCAACAAAGAATTAATGCTCTTCAATTTCTTCCAAATGAAATGCAAGGAATTGGGTTGGAGAAAGGAGATTTTAGTGAATCATGTGTGGAAAAAAAGGCAAAGGAACGTCAACCACCATTACTGGAATGATTAGAAAGACATACATTGGGAGATTTGCAGACATCAAAGATCCATTAGAAGAGGAAAATGAGCAAAATGAAGCAGAAAATATTGTGGAAGAAGACAATGATGAAACTCTAGAGGATGAAGAGTTTGGATTACATGACATTGTTTATTAAATTTAAATTATGCTTGGAAATCAAGTTCATTTTTTGTAACTATTAATTAGTTATACTTGTAATTTTTTGACTTTGACATTTTATGAGAAGAATAAGCATTCAATTTAGGTTGTTATGTGTTCAAAATTTGTATTATGTGATTTTCGTATTAATTTTTATGTTAATAATTATTTTTTGAAAAAAATGTGATTATTATTATTTTTAAATAATGAATTCATACAGGTGAGGAAAATTTTTGATAGAGGAGGAATAACCTGTTATAGAGTTTTATGAACCCAATATTTCGAACTACCAAGTGAGTCCATCATCAGGAGATGCGTCAATAGATATTCAGAAGATGTTAATGATGTATCCAAGAGCTGTATTGCAAAGTATATATATGGGTTATGAAAATAATAACATCTCTTGGATACATCATTAACATCTTCTGAATATCTGTTGACACATCTCCTGATGATGGACTCCCTTGGTAATTCGAAATATGGGGTTCATAAAACTCTATAACAGGTCATTCCTCCTCTATCAAAAATATTATTATTTTTTTTGACATGAAATTCATAAAAAATCTATCATTTAACCATTTTTTGTTAAAATTTTCCTATAAAAATTGTGATTTTGACGTGTCATTTCTAGCAAAAAATGATCAAAATGTGTAATTTTTTAGTTATATTTATGTTGAAAATGGTTTTTTTTTATGCCAATTGTTAAAAATTATTCTTTTTTAGAGACAATTATTTGATGTGCATTGAAAAATTAATTAACGATGTATAAATATGTAAAATATCAAAACTTTAAAATATCGACCTTCTTCTTTAAATATGAAAAATAGTAAAAACCTCACTACAAAAAGAAAAAAGAAAAAAAATAAAAACAAGAAAATATGAAGAAGAAGACCACTTCAAAAATTGTTGAATTTAGAAATAATTATTTACATTTCATACATTAGAAAATTTAAAGTCAAAAAATAGGTCTTTTAAAAAAAAGGGCCTAATGCAGAATCACCACTTTTTAAAATCAGCATGCAAATCACTAACATTCTAAAAAGTAACGTACATAAAAAAATTTAAAGTGCCAAAAACTATACTAAAAAAAATATGTGCATTTTGCATCGCCCCTTTTCAAAATTGGGTCACTTTTTTGCTACCTCTACAAAATGGCTAATCATATCAGTTCATGTTTCAAATTTTACATTGTTCGTATTCAAAAAATCACCAAAAATAGTTCAATAAGTTCAAAATTGATAAAAGGAAGTATAAGTTGTTTGGGTTCCAAGCCCCACCTACCCGAGTCATTTATGCTCAACAAATGAAAAAACTTATTCGCAAGGTAGCCCCAATATTCGTTGCACAATGCCAACAATTAGAGTTATTATCGATAGAAGGGGTTCACCAACAGTCTGAAGTTTCATTCTTAATCTAGAAATATGAAAAGGTTTTTCAAGGTCCACTGATGAAATTCCCCCCTTGAAAGGAAAATTGAACATATAATTGAAGTCGAACTAGATTCAACACCAGTAAATGTAAAGCCATATCATTACCCCCATTGTCATAAAATAAAAATAGAACGATTAATAAAATATCTGTTAAAGCATGGAGTCATTACGAAAAGTAGAAGTCCATACGCCGCACCAATGGTATTGGTCAGGAAGAAAGATGGATCCTTCCAGTTGTGTATAGATTACGGAGGATTAAGAAAATTACTATTAAACATAAATGTATGATTCCATTCATTGATGAGATTTTGGACGAACTCCATGGCACAAACTATTTCTCAAAATTAGATTAAGATCATGCTATTATCAAATTCAAGTGAAATTAGAAGACGTCGAAAAGAGTGCATTCAGAGCTCACGAAGGGCACTATGAGTTTAAGGTTATGCCATTTGGGCTAACAAATGCATCAGATACCTTTCAGGCAACCATGAACAACCTCTTCCTGCCATACTTGCAAAAATTTTTATTAGTCTTCTTCGATGGTATTCTCGTTTACAGTAAGACATGGAAGGATCACCTAAAGCATCTAGGGCAAGTACTTTCTGTATTGGAGAAGAATCAATTTTATACCAAGTTATCGAAATGTACCTTTGGGCAAAGAGAAGTTGAGAACTTGAGACAAGTTATATCCAAGGAAGGAGTCAAAGTGGATCCCCAAAAAATCAAAGCAATTAAGAATGAACCAAACCCAAGAACATATCAAAACTAAGAGGCTTTATAGGTTTAACTAGGTATTAAAGAAGGTTCATAAAAAACTATGCACATTTGATGACGCCCCTGACCAAATTGTTAAAAAAGAACGCTTTTTAGTGGAATAACAAAGCAGATGAATGCTTCGAGAATCTAAAAGAAGTGATGTCAACCACACCGGTACTAGAAACTCCAGAATTCTTCAAAGCATTCACAGTTGAATGTGATGCTTCAGGGTTCAGAATTGGTGCTGTATTAATGCAAGACAACCATCCTATAGCCTTCAAGAGTAGGAATCTTAATAAACATAAAAGCTTGAAATCAACTTACCAAAAGGAGATGCTTTCCATCATACATGCTTTGACTAAATGGCGACAATACTCGCTCAAAAGTAAGTTCTTAATTCGAACTAATCACATTAGTCTTCAATTCCTACTTCAACAAAAAACATTGTCAACAGAACAACAAAAGCGGATGTAGAAACTTTCAGCATTCAGCCATAAATACTACAAAAAAAGGGAAAGGAAAATGTCGTAGCTGATGCACTCTCACGTAAGGATGATGACAACACCACATGCTCCACCTTGGTAGTTGTTCTTGAGTGATTAGACAAAATACAAGCGGAGTATGCCAAGGATTTGGATTGTGGTTCTATGATTAAAAATATCATTCAATATGCTAATTTTGAATCGAAAAATGACATATTATGGTACAAAGGTAGGCTTTACCTAATCCATCATGCAAATTGAGAATGAAAATACAAAAGTAATCTCACAGTTCCCCTGTAGCTGGGCATGTCAGATTCTTCAAAACTTACTACAACATTCAATAATCATTCTATTGGAAAAGTATGAGTAAGGAATGTTGGAAATAATACTGAGAGGGGGGGGGGGGGGAA
>APFE031483655.1:19097-46939 GCA_000404065.3 Pinus taeda | reverse complement strand
TTCAAAACAGTCATGAAAGAGGAATTTGAAATGACTGACATGGGTTTGTTGAGATACTTCTTAGGAATAGAAGTAGATCAAAATGAAAATGGAATTTTTATCTCATAGGAAAATATGTAAATGAAGTGTTGGGCAGATTTAATATGCAAGAGTGCAAGGCAGCAATCACTCCCACAGTAATGGGATTGAAACTCAACAAAGAGGACAGCAGCAAGGATTTTGATCCTAGTTTGTACAAGAGCATAGTTGGCAGCCTTATGTATTTAACTGCAACTAAACCTGACATAATGTTTGCTGTTAGTTTGATTTCCAGATTCATGGAGAGGCCAAAGGAAGCACATTTGCAGGTAGAAAAAACGATTCTGAGGTATGTTAAAGGTACTAAAAGGTTTGGCATCTTATATACTGTCTCAGAACATTCAGATTTAGTTGGATACACTGATAGTGATTGGGCAGGAAGTGTAGATGATCGGAAAATCACTTCTGATTATGTTTTTCACATGGGTTCAGGAGCCATTTCTGGGCTTCTAAGAAGCAGTCCATTATAGCATTGTCTACAGCAGAGGCTGAATATGTGACAGCTACAGCAGCAGCATGTCAAGTAGTTTGGATGAGAAGGATGTTGAGGAGCTTAGGCCAAGAGCAGGCAAAAGCAACAGTGATTTTTTGTGACAATAGCTCAGCTATTGCATTATCAAAGAATTCAGAGTTTCATAAGAGAACGAAACACATTGACACGAGATTTCATTACATCAGGGAATTGGTGGGCAATGGAGAGATTGTCTTAGAACATTGCAGGACTCAGGAACAGGTTGCATACATTTTGACAAAGCCACTTGACCAGAAAAGCTTTGAGTTTTTGAGAAAATGTTTGGGTATGACTGAATGCCCAGCAGCTGAAATTAAAGGGGAGTTTTGAAACATTAATTCCACCTGTCGTGCGGGAGCATTAAACGGCGACGCAAAACCATTTCCGGAAAACCACAAATTATTTCGCTCTGCTTTTCGTAAAAAGTTGTTTCTGTCAGAGGGCCTCCGAACACCCTGACTTGCTGCCACGCGTCCTGTGTACGAACACAAAACCACCCACTCCTCGGAAGCTAAAATTCGTTTGGTTTGTGTGAGCTTGGTGTGCGAATTGTGTCCGATCAAGTCAACAAACAAGGATCTTCATCAACCTGCCAGGACATTATTTTTACTTTTACCGCACGTTTCATTTAATACATTTAATGCTTTTGTCATAGTCTTAGGTAAAGTTTTTAATGTTTTCATACGGCATGTAATTTTTTTTGGTTAACCATATAGTATGCACGCCATATAGTTTTGGATGGGTGTGTTGACTTTGTATTAGTATTGCAAACGGGATGAGAGGAAGAAGGTTCGCAGAAGTGAAAAAGAACAGGGGAAACACAACAGTGTAAAAATGAAAAAGACTCCCGACAGTGAATGAAATTTGGATTCCTTCTTACAGGTACTTGTAATGGTTTTTTGAAACGAATGGGAATCCAGTGTAGTTTTTTTTTATTTGAATATGAAATGTGAAATCCCAAGCATTTCTAATGTAATGAAAAATTTCACATGGGTGAATGTGAATTTTTTTTATTTTACAGCAGTAAACTCATGTAAGAATTTTATTCTACAGCAGTAAATGTAAAAGCTCTTTTTACAGCAGTAAATGTGAATGAAGATTTTTACACAGTGGTGTAAAAATCATTTGTAACAGAGGCAGAGTAATTTTGTTTTTGGTGAATCCCTCTAAGAGAGAGGAAAACAATTGTATCAGGCAGCTTATAAATTAATACAAGTTTATGTTGGTTGTGAAACTCTGATTTGTTCATAAATTTTTTTTGAGGCTTCCCTGTGCAAAAGATCCTGAGGAGAAAACAGAGCACTGCTCTGTACAATTTCTTTGTTTGTTTTTGGGATTTTACCAGAAAAATCCCCAACATTTTTTATCACAAGACATTCAAAGTCTGAAATACAGGGTTAACCTATCGTTTGAATTTATATTTGTGTCAGGAGGTGGGATAAAAGGTATCCGTCTATAATGGTAACCTGTTGCGAGGGTAATTTCCCCAACAATGAGAAATTTCCATCCATTTACTTGCAATGTCTTTGATACATCATGTACAGCGTCTGTTTTCGTGGAAGGAAACCCTAATGATCTGGAGAAATCTGCAGGCACCTTTGTGTTAATTCTTGCCATTAAAGCACTTCTTAACAATGGAGGACTTGATTTCCACTCCTTAATATAGGCAATCATCCCACATTCTATATTCTTGACATCTCCCCACATTCCTTGGCGAACTCCAGTCTTTGCAATCTACCATGGGATTCCCATGCCTTCATGATGAAATAGGATTGCCTCACAGGCATAAAATTGTCCATCTCCTTTCCTTGCTTCCACTATCAAAATATAAAGGAAAATTTAAACAACAAAATATGTAAATACATGGATCTCACAATTAAAGGCTATAAAAAAAAATTGTTGTAGAAAAACCACCAAAGAATTCAATAGAAAATACCCTCTCGAATGCACCATCTGAAATAGTATAAGTCAACACGTTTTAGTTTGTTGTGTCTTGGGAGTGAAGGATACAGTACACCTTGGCAGCGTTAACCCCAAAATATAAACCAAACTTTAAAAAACTATTAAATAAAACAAAATGTTTAGAAAATAAGAGATTGATTTCATTTCACTTATTTTAACAGAGAATTAGTCAGATAAAACACCTTGAAACTGCCCTAATATCATTCTTTTCTCACACAGATGCTTCGTTTCTGAAGAAGCACATTGACCAAATTTCTCCTTTATGAAGAAGCTCTGTACAAATAAATCTTCTTTTTCCTCTCCAGTTAGTTTTTCCTTGGATATTTTTGATAGATATTTTTTCGATCAGAAGACATTCAAACTCTGAAATCCAGGGTTAACCTCTTCATTTGAATTTATATCTGTGTCGGGAGCTGGGATAATAAGTATCCATCTTCAATGGTAACTGTTGCGAGGGTGTTTTCCCCCAACAATGAGCAATTTCCATCCATTTCCCTCCAATGTCTTTGATACATCATGTACATCCTCTGTTTCCGTGGAAAAATATGTAGGCACCTTTGTGTTAATTCTTTCCATCAATGCACATCTTGACAGTGGAGGAGTTGATTTCAATTCCTTAATATAGGCATTCACCTCACGTTCTATATTTTTGATAGCTCCCCACATTCCTTGGCGGACTCCAATCTTTGCAATCTCCCATGGGATTCCCATGTCTTCATGAGGAAATAGAATCACCTCACATGTGGTTGTAAAGCCCACACTTCTATTTCAATTGAAGACCAAGTCATTCAAAATGTGCAATAGTTTTGATCGCAGCATGCTTAGCAAGAATATTTGTAGTTTCTCAGAATTGTTATCTTTAACATATTCCGGATGCAAAACTGAAAACGTTTCCAACTAAATAGAGAAAGTACTATTCCAATTGAAGATCAAGAAAAAATATCGTTTAATAAGCATCACATTAATCAAAAAAGAAAAAGCAAGCATGCAGCTTGGAGGATATAAATCATGATGAGCAGGATTTGGGTCAGAATCTCAAATTGCAACTGCAATTGAGGCCAAATAGAAAAATTTTCCCTAATATCTCTTGTAATTTTTTAGGAACCAAGGGATGTGGGGAGTTGTCAAGAATATAGAACATGGGGTGAATGCCTATATTATCGAATGGAAATCAAGTCCTCCGTTGTCAGGAAGTGCATTAATGGCAAGAATTAACACAAAGGAGTCTGCACTTTTCTCCAGATCATTAGGATTTCCTTCCACAGAAACAAAGGATGTACATGATGTATCAAAGACATTGCATGGAAATCGATTTAAATTGCTTATTGTTGAGGGAAATTACCCTCACAACAGTTACCACTGAAGATGGATACGTGTTATCCCAGCTCGAAACACAAATATAAATTCAAATGAAGAGGTTAACTCTGTATTTCAGAGTTTGAATGTCTTCTGGGTCATTGCCCATAATTTCCACTCTACCGCACCGTTTCCAAAACCAGATTTCTAGTATCTCCTCTAGCTGTTGAATAGTCTTCCATAGCTACAAACCCGAAGTTGTGGGTGCATGTTCACGTGAATGAGTAAATTAAGAGTGACGAAAACAACAACCTCAGAAACACTACCTTCATAAAATAAAATCAACAACCAAAGAATGGCATTAAAAAAAGATGGAAGTAGAGAGAAAATGGTAAGGAGGAAAGATAATAAAATTTCAATCGAAGATTACCTCCCAATTTACTCGAACAGGCCTAAAATCTTACATGGTAGGAATGGTGAGCTCCTCAATCATTTGAGGAGGTGATAAACCAAGCAGGGTAGGGATATCCCTGGCCTAAGGCCAAAACCTTGATGTTGCATAGTAGAGCCCTAACATATAACCAGCTAAGTGTGAAAATTTCCAGAAAACAATGTAGGACTTTGATTTTTTATCATAAAATCGATCTTCAGAATAAATGTATGGTTATTATAACAAGATTCATTATAGTATAACAATGGATTTGAAAAGGGGAACAATCTAGACCTCCATTCCACCATGAAAACTATGTGTAAACGGTGCATGAAAAACAGAACAACAATCTCTTCAAACCCCACGCCCTCAAAATCTCTTCAAAGCGACCATCCTGAAAACTCTAAATCAGACCTAATTCCACTCACTTTCTCCTAACGGAACCAATTTCATCCAAAATCCTCCAAATTCAAGAACATCTTGAAACCCCTTGGTGATTTCAATGACGAGAAAATGAACTTAACCCGCTGAAAGTTCTAGGAGAATATTCAAACCCATTAGAAAGTGTTCGGTGCGTGAACATGTTTTGCATGCATAATTGGAAAAAGGGTGATATGCTTACTTTCCATGTTGTAGTGTATTTATGTGCCAGTAATGCTTTGTTACCTAAAATGTTGATGTACATTTTTGTCATTGTAATATTTGCACCTTGAACAAGTTTATTTACCTCAAATTTGGGAACCTTTGCAACGGAAAGCTTAAATGCTTCAGCTACTGTCATGTCGTTCACCTTAGACCACCAATCAATGTAACCTTTCTTCCTCCAAATCACATTCAAAGTAATCCCTGCCAAATCTCTTCCATTTTTGTGCACTTCATGGCTATTCATCGTAGAATTCATCCTGAACCTCATTTCTTGACGTGAGAATGAAGCCACCAGAGTCGCAGTGAGAGCTACAACTTGCTAGCGATGAAAGCAGTGAGGCTGTAATAACCCTTGGCCTTCAGCCATGGCAGATCCTCCCACTTGGAAGCCGATGGAGGAGGCTTCGCACTTCTTAGAAAATCACGGTTAGAAATCGTATCCATGACTGCGAGAAAACGGTCAGCATATTTCACCAGATCCTCGACGACTGTCAGGGAATCGAGCTGGCCACTGTTGAAATATAATTTCAACTGCCGTGCAAGGACAACGACGGCAGCAGAGTTAATTGCCGAATCCGCCATCGTGCAGCAGCAAAACCACCTGTTTTATATCGCACCACCTTTTGCCGATTGTGGTATTTGTCAGGAGGGCTCCGATCAAGGCGAGCTGTTGACGCGTGGCCATTGTACGTCTCCAAAACCGCCCATCTCCCCCGCCGGTAAAGCTTATGTGAATTGGGCTAGTGATAATTGCAAGGATGGATGATGACCATTGATTGAAGTGAAAGATGCATTCAGCCCTGAACATGACGTGACGTGAATGCTTTTTGTTTGACCGCCGTAAAAGTCATTAATGAACTTTAATTTATTGTTTTTTTATTTACGGAGGTATGGGCAAGTCAAGGCATAGTTGAGTTTTTTTTGTATATGTAATTTTTTTTTGGTGTTGATTTGTATGTGTAATGAAAAGGGGAGCACAACAGTGTGAAACAAAGAAGAAAAACTCGTGAATGAAATTTGAGGATTCGTTTTCCAGGTTTTATTAGTTGTTTGTTGAAATGAATGGGAATGCGCAGTAGTGTAAATGTAATTTTTTTTGATTGAATATGCAATGTGATAAATCGGCAGCGTGAATGTAATGAAAAGTTTGACACAGCAGTAAATGTAAAGAAAATTTTTACACAACAATGTAAAACTTTCTGGAGAGCTAGAGTAAATTTTTTTTATGCAACTGGTGGTGAATCGCTCTATTAAAAGGAAGATGTTTTGTAATGGCAGTTTGTTTTATTAATATATACAAAGTGTTATCTGTGTATGTGTGGACTCTGCTCTTCAACAAACATTTTTTTTGGTTTCATGGGAGAAAACAGAGCATTGTTCTCTGTTCTTTTGTGTTTGAAATTATCAGAAATTTCCAACATGGTATCGAAGCTTGTCCAGGGTCTTTGAAGGCATCAAAGAAGCTGAAGGGAGGTTTCTTTGTTGCGGCTGCTTCTCCAGCAGCGTGAAACTCAGCAAAAGGATGCAGGTATTTCTCAAGTTTTTTTGTGTTACTATTGAAGACAGTTAGTTATTTTAGATACTCAGTGAAATGGCGAGGTCAAAGAAGAAAGTCACCAATCCTGCTAAAAGTGTTTCTCCCTCTACTACTAAAAGAAAAGATAATCAACTTAAAAGCTTTCTATTTGAGGCTGAAAGGTTCAATGGGAACTTTGATATATGGGAAATAAAAATGAGGACTTTCTTACAGTCTGAAGGGATTGAAATTTGGGAATCAGTGATTGATGATAGCAGGACGGATAGAGAATCCAAGGAGTACAATGCAAAAGCAGCAAAGACAATCTTGGATGGACTACCTGATTCTGTAAAGAAGAATCTAGGAAAATATTCATCAGCGAAGGATATATTGGACAGACTTCATGACCTTCACGCAAAGGGAGCACTGACCATGACCATCAGTCAAGAAGGAAATTCTGAACCCATCATAGAAGCTGAAAATGAGAAGGTTGACCTCATTAAGCTTCAAGTACAAGAAAGGGATGAAGAGCTCGCCAAGCTTAAGAAGGAACTTGATCAAAGCAAAAGGAAGCATCATGAAGAAGTCATATCCATGACAAATCAATTGAATAAAGCAAAGAAGGAGGAAGATACCTTGTCAAGTCAACTTGAACAAAGGCACAAGAGAGTGAACAAACTTGTAGAAGAGATTGGAGAGTACAAGGTAGAGGTCTCCTCCCTTAAGTCTAAATTACAAGAAGCCAGGAAACAAGCACAAGACGTTGAGAAGAGAATGGAAAGCAGTCAAGCAAAGAGTGAAGAAATATTCAAAATGAAGTCAAATATCATCTCCCTTAAAATAGTAGCAACTGAAGCTACTCGTAGCAAGGAAGAAACTGAGCAACAACTTACAAAGAAGAATAATGAGTGTGAAAGATTGGAAGAAGACATTGTCCTCCTTAGGAAAAAGGTTGAAGGGATGAACAAAATAATGAAAAGCTCTCAAGCCTTGGATGACATGCTCAGCTATCACAGATGTCCATCTGATAAAACAGGACTCAGAAACAGGGTGCAGACATTTTGACAAAGTCATTGGAACAGAAAAGTTTTGAATTTTTGAGGAAATGTCTGGGTATGACTGATAACCCAGCAGTTGAGATTAAAGGGGAGTGTTGAAATATAATTTCAACTACCGTGCAGGTACAACGATGGCAGCGCAGTTAATTGTCGAATCCACCATCTTGCAACAACAAAACCACCTTTTTTGTATCGCACCACCTTTCGCCGATTGTGGTATTTGTCGGGAGGGCTCCGATGAGTGCGACCTGTTGACGCGTGGCCACTATACGTCTCCAAAACCGCCCATCCCCTGGCCGGTAAAGCTCGTGTGAGTTGGGCAAGCAATATTCGTCTCATTGCAAGGATGGATGATGACCGTTGATTGAAGTCAAAGATGCATTCAGACCTGAACATACGTACGTGAAGTTGTGACCGGTAAGTCAATATGATTTATTTGTGTTGACCGCCGTAAAAGTCAATAATGAACTTTAATATGGTTCGTAGGATGGTTGGTAAATGTTTTAATTTTATTGTTTTTTTACTTACGGTGGTATGGGAAAGTCAACCCATAGTTAAGCTTTTTTGGTTTTGGTATATGTAATTTTTTTTGGTGTTCATTTGTATGTGTAATGAAAAGGGGAGCACAACAGTGTGAAACAAAGAAGAAAAACTCGCGGCAGCGAATGAAATTTGGGGATTCCTTTTACAAGAGTTATTAGTTGTTCGTTGAAACGAATGGGAATGCGGGATTCCTTTTACAAGAGTTATTAGTTGTTCGTTGAAACGAATGGGAATGCGCAATAGCGCAAACGTAATTTTTTTTGATTAAATATACAATGTGAAAGATCGGTAGCCTGAATGTAATGAAAAATTTCACACAGGAGTGAATGTAAAGAAAATTTTTACACAGCGATGTAAAACTTTCTGGAGAGCTAGAGTAAATTTTTTTTATGCCACTGGTGGTGAATCCTATATTAAGAGGAAGATGTTTTGTAATGGGAATTTGTTTTATTAATATATACAAAGTGTTATCAGTGTATGTGTGAACTCTGCTTTTCAGCGAAATTTTGTGAACTCTGCTTTTCAGCGAAATTTTTTTTTTTGTTTCCTGGGAGAAAACAAAGCATTGTTCTCTGTTATTTTGTGTTTGAAATTATTAGAAATTTCCAACAGCTACATTACAGAGACGAAAATTCGCCTTCCGTGGAGCAGAAAATCCTAATGGTCTGTATTAAAATTATTTTTGTGTCGTTTTCATTGTTAACCCTAGCAAAAAGGCCCCTCACTTTTCTGTAGCAAAGGTTGGGAAGCGGAACATCGTCGTCCTTGGGTTTGAACCCGTGCCTATCCTTGCCATGGTCGTTCTATGATACAAGGACATCTCGAAGAGGATGAAGAATCTCGGTCTCTCCATTTGGAGGCAATAGTGCATTTGTAGCACAATGGCAAGCGATGATTAGTCTACCGCTATCAAGGCGGCTTGCAGTTTCTATGTGGTGAGGGAGGACATCCATTGGGCAAGGCTATTCTGAAACGGGGATTTCAAATATTTTGAGTTGGAAGTTGAGTGATAGAGGGCAAGATGGTGTGCTAATGAATCTACCAGTTGTTGTGCATTTGAATCGATCGAAGCTGCTGATTTTCATGCGATCATATGATTTCTTCTATACCATCCGCATCGAAATCCCCTCAATACTCTGTTTGTGGGGGAACGAAATTCGTGATAAACCCTTCCATGGTGAGGTGGTCTAGTTTGCAACAAAGTGAAGTCTACATTAACACTGCCTACAAATCTGGAAGACACGTGATGGTGGGATGTAGTCAATATTTACTACCACGTGGAAATTTGTAACTGGCAAGAGGACGACGAAAATGAAGGCTTGCTATTGGGAAGGATGAACAGGATTTTCCCACCCGAAGCCCGTAGTGAAAGATGCATATCAGCATAAATATGTATTATTGAGTGGTGAATGAATAGTAAAATCACATGTTCTTTTCATGCAATTCCAATGGTATCCGCAAGGCCACTATTATCTCTAATTTGAAAGATGAGCCCAAACACAACGTCGGTGACATTTTCCTTATTGTTCAGTCCATTAGTGAAGACGATAACTCTTTCCCTCGAGAGATTCAAACCTCTCAAGCCAATACTCACGATGTTCAACAACAAGATAGTGGCATTGTCATCGTGGTGGTTCTGGCCCGCCCTTCCTGCTTTGTTAGAGTTGATGACATGATTCATTTCAAAGTAAAGTTGGGCCATTTCCTGCTAATTTTCTTATATTGACATAAATTATGTAAATTAACAAGTTATGTTATGGTAACAAACCCCAATTCGTGGTTCACATAGGGACTTTAGGTTAACTCTCCAAAGCACCTTCACATTCTCTAATAATATAAGCATGATTTAGTTCCTCGCAGTAGATTTTTGACTATTTTAGGAGATTTAATCTGGGTCTAACCAAATTTTCTTTGCAAAATTAAAAGATTGTAGTCCTAAAGTTACAATTTGTCTCAATTTTATCATGTCTATCGGCTGGCCCTAATTTATGGTTCTCTTTATCTCAAGTCTCTTCCAAAATTGACTTTTTTTTTTCCTGAGTTTTTCAAGAGGCTAATTTGCTCAATTTTTTTTGAGTTTTTAGGTTCTCTCAGTTTTTCAAGTTGTTGATTTGTTCAAGTTTTTCCAAGTTTTCCGAGTCTAAGTTTATGTTGCCTACATTTTCCAATATCTCCTATGGAACCTTGGTAGTATATCCCCTGAAATGATATTTGTGACATTCTGTGACCCCTTTCAACCAGATGACTTCTCGAGCCTGAAGATTTTTTTTAGTGCTCATATTACAAATAATTTTCCTTTCAACATTCAATAATTTAATTGTTTGATAAATGTTTGAAAAAAATCATATTCTCTCAAAGGCCTAAAAGAGCACGAAACAGTGGTGGTGGCTTGCAGGTAAGTAAGTTTGTTATTCTCAAAATGACTAGGAGTAATTTTGTTTTACAAAAATTTTGAACACAATGTATTATTTCTTGAAGACAAATTAGGCTTGATTTGAGGACTAACAATTGTCAAGTCTACTTATTGTCTTTTCCACTTTTATAGCAATGTGGTGGCACTTTTTGGCTCTCACAAAGAAGTTTGTTTGCTTGTTTGTGGAAGGATATAGGAAAAATTTGTTCTATGTATTACTTACAAGTATTGAATCTTGGGCATAATAATGTTGCTGGCAATATTCCATCTAGCTTGGGAGGTTTTAAGGAGGTGGGGCTTTTGAATTTTTGTCATAACAATTTGCAAGGATTTATAAATTATCTAGGCTATCTTTCATGGAAAACCTTAATGTTTCCAACAATATTATCACAATTTTAGTCCCTTTATCTACTCAACTTTCCACATTTCCTCCTTTAATATATGAAAACAAATTGGGTTTGTGTGGAGTGCCTCTTCCACCTTGCCCATATAATGATGAGACAACAGACTCAAAGCATTCAAATCCTCACAGAGAGCAAGCTTCTTTAGCAACAAGTGTAGCCACAACGCTTCTCGCTTCAATTTTTTGTATATTTTGCTCAATAATGGTGGCAATTAAAAGCAGAAAGCACAAGAAAAAAGAGGATTTACGAGAAGTGTACTTGGAAAGTTTTCCTAATTCAATGAATGGGTGCTCGAAGATTACAAGTGTACTAAAACCAATTAGTATCAATGTTGAAACCTTTGAAAAACCGCTTAGGAAGCCTACTTTTTCTCATTTACTTGAAGCTACAAATGGGCTCAATGCAAATAGTTTGATTGGTTTGGGAGGATTTGGGGATGTATACAAAGCCCAGCAAAAAGATGGAACTGTTTGAAAATCAAGAAACTTATTCATTTAAGAGGACAAGGAGATTGAGAATCAACATAAATGGAAATTATTGGTAAAATCAAACATCAGAATCTAGTTCCTTTGCTTGGCTACCACAAAATTGGAGAAGAGACACTACTTGTCTACGAATATATGCGTTGGGGAAGCTTGGACATTGTCTTACATAATATTATGAAAGAAGGCATTAAACTTGATTGGTCTATAAGGAATAAGATTGCAATTGGGATAGCTAGAGGTTTGGCTTTTCTTCACCATAGTTTCATTCCTCACATTATACATAGAGACATGAAATTAAGCGATGTCCTTCTTAACAAAAATCTTGAAGTCAAAGTTTTAGATTTTGGAATGACAAGGCTTATGAATGTAATGGACACCCATATAAGTGTCAGTGCAGTTACAAACACACCAGGATATGTTCCTCCACAGTATTACCAGGTTTTTAGATGCACAACAAAGGTCAAACAATATGCCAAACTGAAAATATGAGATTTTTTTTGTAGTATACCTAGGGGGGGTAATATGGGGTATAGATGTAGGTACCCAAGGTAATAATGAGATGTAAGGATAATAAGCAAATGGGTCGTAGTTAATAAATAAAGTGGTTAACCACATAATGTAAAAAACCACAAGTAGTTAGGAAATAATGTGATAAGCTCATAGTATTGGATATATGGTATTGAGAGAATCGTGGTTATTACCAATGGTATTGTCTGTATGAAGCCTATATAAAGGCTAGAGACTCACCATTGAGGGATGTCACTAAAGATATCAATAAAGAAGCATTTTCATTTTAGCACTTTATTGTATTGTCTCTTTGGGTTTATTTTATCAAATAATTTTATATTATTTGCAATTGAATTACACTACAATAGGTATTAGAGCACTTTATTAGACAAAGAGGGGCAAATTGTTTTTGCATTTCTCGCAGAAAATTTTTGGGTAGCGAGTTTGCAAATAAAAGTTGAAACTTTTGTTGCCAAATGTGAAAGATAAATGGCATGTCTAGATTTTTTGCAGAAAAATACCCAATTAAAAAAAAAAAATAATCGAATCAAAGTCCAAATGAGGGAGATATCGCTGATTTAAAATTAGCTATTTTGTAGGATTGAAATTTATTTTTTTTTGTCGACAATTTATGCACGACGAATCTCCAGCAAAATTTTCCATTTTGTGTACCAAATTTTGGAAAAATAATTATAGATTAGATCTCCTCTTGAAAAATAACCCAATTAAAAAAAAGTCGATCGAGTCAGAGTTTGAATGAGGGAGATATTGCTAGTTTAAAATTAGTTGTTTTTCCAGAATGTTTGTGGCAATGAGATAGTTGCAGCATGAAATTTGAGTTTCCAGAGTGCCCAGATTGGGATTTCAATTGCATAAGAAGATGAAGAATGACCGTAACATTTCCAAAAACATGCTATAATAAGGATTTCAAGCCATATTGACTGATTTGAGGCCATTTTACATTTTCCACATCAAGTAGGTAATTTTTTTCAAAACCCTCATTCTACTTCATGGCTTCTACTGAGATGATTTTTACAAGATGTGATGATGTTCCCATTATTGAAGAATTTATACAAGATAACAAGTCTCAATTCAAATATTGAACCTCGACCCTAGTGATTCGAAATATTGATCTAAGACAATTAATAAGGTATTACAGACTCATGCATGGATGTGTCTATGTTATTTTATGCAACGAATCGATAAGATTGCGAAATACACAGACACCGAAGCAGTTGAAGAAAACACAACAGGAAAACATATAAACACAACAATTTTAATAATGATTTCACCCAATACTCTTGGGCTATGTCTCTTAGTCCCGCCTTCAGTAGTGGCCTCTCTATTATGTTTTCAAAGCAAAGTTTTTACAACAGTGAGCTCAATTTGTGTCTCACTAAACAAATATAAATCAGCAAGACTGTACTTGAATTCCCTAAGTCTATGGAGTATATAGACTCTCCTTACTGACTCTTGACCTCTACTAGTCACAATGGTATGAGTCCAATTTGAGACTCAATACATGACATGCATATACAGAGGAGTTCACTTGAACCTATCAAGCCCTTTCTAGAGTACACAGACTTCTAACTCTCTCTAATTATGTCTCAATGTTGCCTTTTGCTTCTGCACGTCATCTCGACTTCTTCATTATGTTCTCTTCTCTTTTCTTTCTTAACTTGCTTACTACTTTTACTGCTTCCTTTAACTTGTTTGCTGCTTTCTCTATCAGCTCGTGGCTTTAAATCCAATCTGCGTTCTGATTGTTCGTTTCTGCTTCCTGGCTTTCTAGTTCCCCTGCCTCTATCTGTTTGAATCCCTTTGTTCTGTGTAATCATCAATGTATAACGCCTCAAAGGGAGGTGGCCACCTATTTCATAATGAACTGAGTGTCAGTTTTCTTGGACGTTTTCAAAACGATCATTTATTCCGTTAACTCCAAGAATGCCCGCGAACATGAGCTTCTGCCAATGCATCATCCATGTCGGACTTCAAATCTTATACAACTCTGTATATTTACCTCGTCAGGTCCGGTCACCCATTTAAACGCATCTCCACTATTGATCTGGGAGCCCCATATCCTACGGTCATCATCCCTATCAGGCGGGTAAGTAACATGATGTTTACTTGTCCAATGTGAACAGTTTCCTCTCTCTTCCATTGGATGCATGGCACCCATTATGTGGCATCAGGTGGGACTCAGTTGATACTGCTTATCACTCGAAGCCCTTCCGATATTCTGCTGGTTTTTGTGGGACCCCTCTTCTGACGGAATTGGAACGATATTTTTCTGTAATTTACAAATATTTCGTGTCCAGGCGCTCGATGCTTTTCCTTCTTTGAGGGCCATGTGATATGCGATTAGCCACTTGTCGCTAATTTCATATCAGGAACTACTTGTATTTCTTGAATTGACTCCTCGTTTTGCTAATTCGTGGCAACGCGCATTGCCATGGGTCGACGATCTGCGCGCTTGACCGAGGGTCCTCATTGCTCCGTGTTGATCACAAATTGCAACTGTAATGAGGTTATCTCTGATGAGCTTGATCTTTATAAGACTTCGAAACTTTGGCATGAATTTTATAGAGTTCATGAAAACTTAGAGAGTGTTCTAGGATCCAATTTGGATCATGGCCTTCCCACTAAAAAAAAACCTTTTGGACCACCAAAAGTTGGTTTTTAAGCATTAATCAAGTAAGGGTATAGATTCCTCGCTTGCTTAATTTCTATCCATTTTGCACTCCTTGGTTTTGAACCTTTGAGTCCAATCCTGAGGTACTCAACATCACCTCTGTCTGTAGTTCTCACCTTCCTGTCCAGAACTGTATCTTCTTGCGATTCATTGAGATATTCAGGTAACAAATCATCAATAGAAGGTAATTGGCTCTGCTCTTCGGGATCTTCAATCAATGAAGGTTCAAATAGTCTCAAGCTTTTTGCATTAACTACTGAATATATTTGCATGTAAGCTGGCAAATCAAGGCCAAAAGCATTGTCACCAGTTTTCTCAACTATCTTGAAAGGTCCATATCTTATTGGCTCTAGCTTCTTACCTTCACCTTGCATTTTGTCTTTGCTAATATATAGCCAGACTTGATCGCCAACTTGGAGGCTATGCTCAATCTGATGCTTATCATGCCTTGCCTTGTACTTGGCTTGGTCTTTTTCCAGTTGTTCCTGTACTGCCTAGTGAATCTCTTGGATTTGTTCAATGAACTTGGTTGCCTTGTCCACATCACTGTGTCCATCAACCGCTATGTCTTTACCAAAGACAAAATCCAAGGGAGACCTTGGTGTGAAACCAAAATAGGTCTCAAAAGGAGATCTCTGTGTAGAAGAATGTTTAGCATGGTTGTAAGCATGTTGCACATAACATAAATGTTCATCGCATAGCTTGGGATGCTTGCTACATTAGCCTCTAAGGAACTGGATCACTGTCCTATTGACCACTTCTGTTTGGCCATCTATTTGTGGATGGAAGGTTGTGCTTTTCTTCAGTCTGGTGTCCATCAATTCCCACAGACTCGACGAAAACCTCCCAACAAATCGGGAACCTCGATCAGATACAATGGAAGTGGGTAATCCAGAAAGAACCCATACATGGTGAAAGAACAACTTTGTTGTTTTTTCAGTTGTAATCTTCTTGTTACAAGGTATTAGAATGCACATTTTGCTAAACCTATCCACAGTAACACATAAATAGTCATGACTTTGTCTAGATTTAGGCAGTCCCCCAAAACAGTCCATGGAAACACCTTCCCAATGATGAGAAGGAACTGGTAGTGGAGTGTATAAGCCTAGTTTTCTATTGTTGGGCTTGCTTTTAGCACACATATTACACCCTCTTACATATCTAAAAACTGTCTCATTCATTTTTGCCAATAACAAAATCTTTGCAGCTATGCAACTGTTTTACTTACACCAAAGTGACCTGATATTAGAGAAGTGTGTGCTTCTCGAATCATATTTACTCTTTCAGTTTGTGGAATGCATAACTTTCCAAAATGATACAAGAGTTGTTCCTTAACATGATAATCCAATTCTTCTACTTATTTTCCATGGATTAAAGTTGCATATACATCTTTAAAATCTATATCTTTAGCATATTGTTCAATGTAGCTTTCATGCAATACTGAATTGTGCTTAAGTATAGTAGATGCATTTATGATTGGTCTGGACAACATATCTGCAACTTTATTGTGTATGCCATTTTTATATCTGATGAGAATATGAAATTTTTGCAGAAAACCCATCCAGCTATAGTGTCTTGATTGTTGCAATTTAGTTTGTGAATGTAAATATTGAAGTGGTTGATGATGAGTATGTATAACTATCTCTTTGCCCATTAGATAATGTTTCCACTTTTTAACACTCTATACTAATGCATACAATTCCTTATCATATGTGGGATAATTAACTACCGCAGAATTAAATGTCTCAGAATGATAACATATGGGTTTACTGTGTTGCATCAACACTGCTCCCATGGAATAGTCACTGGCATATGTTTCAATCTCAAATGGTCTTTGAAGATCGGGTAGCGATAGTACTGGTGATGTACTAATATTCTCTTTTAAGGTGTCAAAGGATTTTTGTTGTTTGCCTCCCCACTGAAACACCTTGTTCAATCATGTTAAAGCATCTAAGGGAGCTGCAATCAAGGAGAAGTTAGCAATAAAGTTTCTCCAATACTGTGCTGCTCCTAGGAAGTTTCTAACTTCCGTAGCAGATTTGGGTTTAGGCTAGTTTACAATGAGTTCAATCTTAGAGGGATCTATCTTCAATTCACCACCCCCTAAATTATGACCCAAATAATTCAAAGATGTTTTGCCAAATTCACATTTTGAAAGCTTAACATAGATATTTTCTCTTTTTAAAACATCTAGAGTCTGCTTGACATGCTTCAAATGTTCTTCCCATGTTTTACTAAATATAAGGATGCCATCTAAATATACAATGACAAAATCATCAATAAAAGGCCTGAGTACATCATTCATTAATCTCATGAAAGTAGCAAGAGAATTAGTTAAGCCAAAAGGCATAACTAACCACTCATACAATGCCTGCTTTGTTTTGAAAGAAGTCTTCCATGCATCCTGCTCTGCAACTCTAACCTGATAGTAGCCACTATGCAAGTCCAACTTGGAAAAGTAAACAATTATTTTTCAATTGATCTAGTAGATCATCTATGCGAGGAAGGGGATAATGATTTTTTATCGTTATCTTATTCAGTGCTCAATAATCAATGCACATTCTCCATGAGTCATATTTCTTTCTCACCAAGACAATTGGAGATGCACATGGTGATATACTAGGTCTTATGAACCCTTTCTTGAGCAACTTCTATACCTGCTTCTTGATTTCTGCATTCCCTAAAGCAGACAACCTATACATTCTAATGTTAGGCAATGGAGGATCTTACTGCAAATTAATATTATGTACTATTTCCTTTTGGGGTGGCAGACATTTAGGTTCTTGAAATAGTATATCATATTCTGAAACAACTTTTTCTAAATTAGCTTGCTATTTAGCATTACAACCCTAAAATATACTGGTTTTATCAAGTTTCTTTTCCTTTACAACCATCAGTAAAAATTGTTTGCATGAATTTACAATTCTTTTCATCCGCCCTGAGTTTATGAGAGTATAATTATTCTTGAGTTTATGAGCTCTTACAATATATTCGATTCCATCTTTAATGAGTTGATACTTGTTTTCATCTTATAGAAAATGGATTTCCTATCATACAAGTAAGGACTTCCTAAAACAATTCCACTTATATCCAAAGGAACTGTATCTAACTCAACCTCATCTACAAATGTTGACCCAAAAGAAAACCTAAGTTTACATTGTCTAGTCACTTGTAGCTTTTCTTTATCACATAACCAACCTAATGGATATGGCTTCTTGTGAGGTGTTGTTAGTAATCCCAGCTTCTTCACAATTGCTACAGAAATTAAATTTACTTGTGAGCCACTATCAAATAAAGTATCCACCTTTTGATGCTTGGAAATAACTCAAATATGAAAAAACTTATGTATTTTCCTCTCATTTTCATCATTGTCAGTAGATTGTGCATAATTACTAGTAGATTATTTAGAAATTTTACCTTTTATACCTGTGGCTGCAATTTTTGTTTCATCCCCTGAGTCTGACCCAAAATATTTTTGAATAGTTGCACCAATCTTCTTCTTTTTGCCATCGAACATCTTGGGTCTCAGCCCCAAATGAAAATCCAGCAGTGTTCATCATCATGCCCATCCTTCTTGCAGTGAGTGCATGAATGCTTGGTCTTTTGTACAGCATTTGTCGTCCTCTCTTTCCATATCTCTTTTCTCTTTTCCTTGTTCTTGCTTGCAGTGGGTTTTGATGATCCCCCAACTTCTAGGTTCACATTCTTTCCTCGAGCCTCTAGATGTGTATCCTAAATAGATACCTCATCTATGCTAGTGGGATTAAACATGAGAATGGTGTGCTTTAAATAGCCTTGTAGACCACCTATATACTTCAACAGAGTTTCAAGTGAGTCTAAAGAAATTCCTAAAATCGAAGCTCTTTTTCTAAATTCTAGAGTGTAGCCTTGTACACTTCTCCCTTTTAATTGTTGAAAAGTTTGCCAGCTCATCATGCCTGGATACATATAAGCTAGTGGATGGAATTCCTCTTTAATTGCAGAAATAAATTCACTCCAGACAGAAAGAATTCATGCTTCTTCATGTCAGCTTGTGCCCTGTCTTCCCACCATACCAAGGCATTGCCTCCAAGGCATAGGCTCGCTAATTGAATCTTACTTTTGTCTGAATCAATGCTCTACACCCTGCAATACACATCAATATGTCTAATCTAATTATCCAGCTTATCTGCATAATTTCAACTCTCCACCATATATCGTCAAATCAAATTTAACATCTAATTAATCAAATATGTTTTCTTTTTATTTTTAGGGCTATTAGGAGGTGTGGGAAGCTTTTCTTCTTTCCCTTTGCCTTTAGAATGGTCATGGAGGAGATATTCTTTTGTTCCTTTATCTTTTTTGGAGTTTTATGAATCTTCATCTCTACCTTTCTTAAATTCTCTATACATTTCCTCCACCATGGCTCTCATGGTCATGAAACTATCCATGAACTGGGAGTTTGATTCCAACAGACTTTCTTCTGCCATTTTCCTCTTAGGGTAGACTCTTCCAATTTCTGGGTTAGCTTCAACCAATTCTCCTTCTCCTAATTTGAGTTTTGTCCTAGTTAGCATTCAACAACAAAATCCAGCACAAGCTTGTCTAACCTTAACAACCTAGGGCTCTAATACCACTTGATCTGAAATTGATCTAAGACAATTGATAAGCTATTACAAAATCATGTGCATGGATGTGTCTATTTTATTTTATGCAATGGATTGATAAGATTGCGAAACACAAAGACACTGAAGCAGTTAAAGAAAAAACAACAGGAAAACATATAAACGCAACAAGTTTAATAAGGAGTTCACCCAATACTCTTGGGCTATGTCTCCTAGTCCCGTCTTATGTCGTGGCCTCTCTATTATGTTTTCAAAGTAGATTTTTTACAACAGTGAGCTCAATTAGAGCCTCACTCAATAGATATATATCACTAAGATTGTACTTGGATTCCCAAGTCTTTGGAGAACAAAGAATCTCCCTACTGAATCTTGACCTCTACTGGTCACAATTGTATGAGTCCAATCTGAGACTCAATACATGACAAGCATATACAAAGGAGTTCTCTTGCTCAAGCCCTTTCTAGAGTACACAGACTCTTTGACTCTCTCTGACTCTATTTCGATGCTACCTTTTGCTTCTGTAGGTCAGCTCGACTTTTTCTCTCTGTTCTCTGCTCTTATCTTTCTTAACTTGCTTACTGCTTTTACTGGTTCCTTTAACTTGCTTGCTGCTTTCTCTATCAGCTCGTGGCTTTAAAGCCAATATGCTTTCTGACTGTTCGTTTCCGCTTCCTTGCTTTCTGGTTCCCCTACCTCTATCCGTTTGAATCCCTCTATTTTGTGTAATCATCACTATATAATGTCTCATGGGGAAGTGGCCACCTATTTCATAATGAACTGAGTGCCAGTTCTCTTGGACGCTTTCATAACGACCGTTTATTTCATTAACTCCAAGAATGCCCATTAACATGACCTTTTTCCAACGCATCGTCCACGTCAGACTTCAAATCTTATAAGACTCTATCTATTTACCTCATTAAGTCTGGTCACGCATCAGACCGCATCTCTGCCATTGATCTGGGGGCCCCAGATCCTATGGTGATTGTCCATATCAGGCGGGTAAGTAACATGATGTTTACTCATATGATGTGAATGATTTTCTCTCTCTTCCATCACACGCATGGCACCCACTGTGTGGCATTGGCTGGGACTCGATTGAAACTACTTACTGCTCGAAGCCCTTTCAATATTCTACTGGTTTTTGTGGGACCCCGCTTTTGACGGAATCAGAACGGTATTTTTCTGCAATTTACAATTCCTTTAGGTTCGAGTGCTCAGGGCTTTTCCTTCTTTTAGGGGTTTGCCTTGTGATATGCGATTAGTGACTTGTCTCTAATCGCATATTAGAAACTACCCTCGTTTCTTGAATTGACTCCTAGTTTTGCTAATTCGTGGCAACGCTTGTTACCATGGGCCGACGGTATACATGCTTAACTGAGGGTCCTCATTGCTCGCGTTGATCACAAATTGCAACTGTAACGAGGTTATATCTGATAAGCTTGATCTTTATAGGACTTTGAAACTTTGGCATGAATTTTACAGGGTTCATGAAAACTTAGAGAGTGTTCTAGGATCCAATTTGGATCACCTAGGGACAGAGCTGTGCCATGAGGTTGCTAAATGGTGGTTCTCACTTGATAAGTTAGCGAGGCACCTTCCCAATAAGGAAACTGAAAAAATCATTTTGGACAAATGGTCTCATGCTAGAAAAATGGATAATGAGAAACATAAAAGGTTATTTTCTGTTGATATCTCCTTATTACATGTTCATGGATATATTCAGAAAGAAAAGACCATTGTGTCTATCAATCCTAGTTGCAAGGATAATTTTATTAATGTTCATTTGGCTAAAAGATTATAAGTCCCAACAAAACAAATGGAGCACACACAATTTGATAATGGGGAGGTGAAATATTATAAAGATTTGAATTTTTCTCTCGATAAGTATGTGTTGAATTTTGATTTGTATACTTTAGATATGGTTGACGTGGATATTGTTTTGGGATACCCTTAAATGGAATACATGGGTACTATCAATATTAATGCATAGAAGAAATTCCTGAAGTTATGGTATAAAAAGAAGAAAATTACACTACACGATATTTCCATCAGTAAACAAGTCGAGTCGAAGGAAGAGTAAGCAATGAAATCTATAGGTGGAGACACAACAGATGAGGAATCGATGTTGGGAGTAATAATGGAAGACAACAAACACGAACAGGGATGACAAAAGGAACCTAATACCACTCAGGCTTCATCAGGTCCTAAGTTGAAGAAATATAATCCATCAATTAAAACTTTAGCATATCACCACCTGCACCACCCAGAAAGACAACAAAAAACAAGGTGGAAAAGACTCAACAACAAGGAAGACAACCCCTGATGACACATAAAGAAGCGAGGTGATCCACCCACAATGCATTAACAAAGAGGCTAGATCGATTGTTCACCTTTCTCCGGATGGCTACATGCACATGCATGGTACGGGTGGACTACTCTTTTGTGTAGATCTTATTATTTGTGGTATTCTCATGTTTCAAGTGTTACACTAAAATTTGTCACCATGACTATCTGCAGTTAGTATGGCTCCATCAATAGTCATACTATCCTCCTTGGCAAGCCTCATACCTCTGCTCTCCATGTCAAACTTCAAGAAAGAGAGAAAGTCATTAAAAGACATGTTTATCTCTGGGTACGCAGTTTCTCTCTACCTTACCTGCGTATACGCATCCCAAGTTCACAATACCTGCGTCCTTGCATGCTCTGTATGTAAAGGGGTGGGTGCGTACTCCTGTAAAGGTCAAAAGGCGTGAGTTTCATCTTAAAAAAGTTACTTGTGGTCATTTCTAGAGCATTCTAGAAGATTGTTTGACGTGTATTGAGCGCCTCCAGATGGTTCATGTATCCCTACGAAAGAGGAACTTATCCCATCAAGAGAGGAGCTACCCCATCCAAAAGAGGGGCTTATCCCATTGATGTTGGACCTGATTAACTTCCTCTAGAGCATTATAAATACAGGCATTGGGCCAGAGGAGGGGAGGTTGAAAGCTGAACATTCCAAAGCGCAGATGTTGCTGGAATTAGGACTTCCTTGTAGAAGCTTGTGAGGAGAGATTCCTATCCTTTCTTGTTTCATTTGGAAGTGGGTGAGCTTATCAAAGTAAAGTAAAACTCTTGTTGGACCCTAGGAGGAACTTGCACAACACCAAGGCTCAGGTTGTAATGGTTTCTTTTGTTTCCTATTAATACAAATAAGTCCATTCTTCTCAACAATTTGTTATTAATGAGTTGTTTCATATACTCCTTGGTCTGTATGTTGCATATGTTTTATTTTATGAGATATTCAGGTGCTATGTAATCGTTTGATTGTTAGTGAATGCAGGTTTCGAAGTGAAAGAGGAGCTCATCTGGATCGACGAGGCTGGACTACTACAACAGCGTTGGACTACAGGTAGGATCTAAAACACTTGATTTCTCGTGTGATAAATGCATGTTTAGAGAAGGATTGCTCTTAATTGTCTTGTTTGTCACTAGAAAGTCTTAGGCTTCTAGGGAGGTTGGTTTTGTCCTCAAGATTAACTCTTTCCGCATGACAAATTGGCGACTCCACTGGGGACTCCATTAATGTGAATGATTTTTCCTTTGTGTGAAACTTTGATCTGAAAAGAGTCATTTCTTTTTTGGTTTTTGGCTGTTTGACTGTGTATTTGGGTGGGCTAGCTTAAAGTTAAGTTAGATTTTAGTTTTTCTTGATTTTTCAGTAGTACGCACCCTCTGAGTTGAGCACAGTGCATACCTGTACGCACTGCAGCTTTGTACACAGAGCGTGCACGCACCTGTGCAAACAGGCTATCTGTGTACCCTGTCAAAATTGAAAAAATTTCCCTTTTTTCCATTTTCCTTCTTAGATTTTTTCTTTAATTAGTTTTTACTGCCCAGATCCACTGGTTATCTGTCAGAGATCTTCACTTGAACTTGTTTCTTTAGCGTCAAGATTTTTAGTGAAATTCATAGAAGTTCTAGCCCTAGGGTTTGATTTTTGCATTGGTCCTGTAGTGACTTTGACTTTAGAAGTTGTGAAACCTTGGATCTCTTTGGTTTGTCATATTCCTAGGAGTGCGGACCTGTCGTAAAAGTCTACCTCCGTGTGAAGCCCTTCCGATACCTACCTTATGTGTTGTCTCTTTGCGGAATTTCGAAAGAAAGCTTGTTGATTGAAGTTGTGAATTCATTCTAAGAAAAGAAACAAAAAGAGTTTGATTTTTGTTTTTGACTGGTTTATGATTCTACATGAACTGGTCCTTGGTTTGATTGTTGCCGAGTAAAACAACCTGGAATCATCTTAGTAGGCTTTTGCCTCATTAGATTTGCTTTTAGGTAAATTTCCTTTTGATTTGCTTTTGAGTGAGTTTTTCATAAATTTTTATAAAGTTTGAAATTGCTTTTGTTAAAATAGTTTTATATGCTTTGTTAAATAGGAAAAATACAAAAATATCTCCTTTGCAAAGTTTGTTTTAAGTAGCGTTTAAAGTATTTTGAAAGAAAAAGGAATTTTTGTGCAAGTAATGAGTGGTCATGTGTTGTATGCTTGGAAAAGATAAAGAGATTATTTCTTTGATTGTCTGTTAAGAAAGTTGCTTTTATCAAAGTTTGCATTCTCCAAATCTCTTAGCTAGGGAATTCATTGAAAAAGAAAAGTAGTGTAAATCATCCTAGGTGCATCTTTTTAGTGGATTTGAGTCGAGTCTACACACCATCAGTTTCATCTCCACTACCTTTTGTCTTAAAGAAAAGCCATAAATTAACGCTTAAAGTAAAATCAACTTAGTAATTTTTCTTTACTAGGGCTCTGAAGCACCAATATAGATCAGGCTAGTGTCTTGGAGTAGGAGAGTAATTAACTATCCAAGACTACAAAACCAAACAAGTAGCTTATCTTGTGATAGGATAAATCCAACTGTTGCATTTATACTCTGGGAGAAAGCTCCTCTTAAAGGAGAAGCACGAGCTCGTGTCCGAACCAGTGAGAGGATCAATCCTCCCTCGTTGGGAATGACGCCAGACACGCATGTATTACAAACGGTAAACCTCAAATTATTGTTGAGGAGCCAGGGGATCACTTATCGGTAAACCTTGGATTGACCATTGTCAAGGAGCCGGTAAGGGGATTGAGCTTGTTACTCTGCCCTTGCGTGCTGTCGGAGTGTAGACTGTTCCCCCAGGTGTATTTGCTGCTGTTGGTAACCTTAGTGACCATTATCTTAGGATTCTACCCAAGGTGACGGTGGTGGGAAGATCCCACTGTACCTGGAGCAGACGTCGGCTAGACTCACTTGGATTTTCTGGGGGGTTCACTTCACTCGAGACGGTTAAAGTGGAGGAACTTGGTCCAGTCTATTCATTAAGTAGGTTGTCGGTGTAACTGTTCCAACCGCTATTTCTGTACTGAATCCTACGAGGTTTGATTTCATCACCAACTAGTGTTTTTGGTCCGGAAGCTACTGTTTGTGTTTGGTTTGACACCCTAGATTCTTTAGGCGTATGTATCAAATTTGATTGGTTCTTTAGCGACTTTAGGTGGTTTGCTTTGAGATTTTATTTTGTTTTTGTGCGTAGTAGTTAAAAGTTTTTAGTAGTGGCTGAATCACCGAGACTCTCCCGTAGACTTCGGGGTGAGTCTCCTGAATTTGTTACTCTGGCCGATTTGTTGAGGCGATCCTGTAGATTGCGGGGTGAACCTCCTGAAGAGGTCCGGGCTCATTACGAAGGTTTGAAAATCCTTGTAACTTCTCCTAGTGGCAATAGAGTAAGTCCACCTGAAGAAGGAGAGTCTTCGTTGGTAGTACATCCAGATTACCAAAATCTAGAAACAGGTTATAATCCTAAAGCTGTTGTGGTTTCCGAGCTTACTGGTAGTGTTTCATCTGCCAGTGATATAGGCGAAGAACCTCAAATATCTGAACCTGTTACTCCGACTTCTAGTGTTCCTGGTTCACCTAGGGTAGAACGAGTCATCACCGAAAATCTTCCTTCTGGTTTGATTGCTATTGAAGAGCTTTCTCCAGAAGAAGACCTAGGCGCTTCTTACCTTGAAGAAGATCTACCTGCTCTCGATCTAAGAGAGCGTGAGTCTATATTTTACAGTCCTCCTAGAAGTACTACTTGGTATCTTTCGTTAACCAATTTTTTAGACAACTCAGTCTCAAGTTTTTCTCCACCTCGTTTTCCTTTTCCACCCAGGGGTTTTACTACTCATGTATATATGTCTAGTCCATCATCTCCGGAAGCCTATTTATACGGCAGTCCGTCTATTCCTGCTAGGTATCAGTCCATTTCTGGTACTTTTTCAGGAGCATATCCTCGTCCTTTCGAACATAAGTTATTATCTGGAAGTAGTGGTAATAGTCAGTTGAGTGCAGAAGAAATTCTGATAATGTCAGGTCAACCTCAAGGCAGTCAGTTACCGCCTGGGGGAAACCTCAAGGTACTCCATACGTGCCTGGGGGGCAACCTCAAGGTACTCAATATCTGCCTGGGGGGCAACCTCAGGGTACTCAATTTGCACCTGGGGGGCAACCTCAAGGACAGTACGTCCCTACGGGATAGTACATTCCTCAAGGTCAAACCTAAGCCCAATATGTGCCCCAGGGTCAACCCCAGTACTAGTACGTACCCCAAGGTCAACCTTCATATCAGTATGCGCCCTAGAATCAATATCCTTACGTACCTCAAGGTCAACAATCCCAGTATCAGTATATGCCTCAGGGTTATCAACCCCAAGGCCAGTATCAACCGCAAGGTTATCAACCGCCTTCAAGTCAACCGTATTATCAATCTTACCCTCAACCCAGTTATGGAACTCCATATCCTCAAGGTCAATACCCTGGAATGAATGTGGTGTGGGATCCTTCTCAAAATCCACAGATTTTGCAACCGAATGTGCAGTCGTATTCCCAACCTTGGACAGACCGCTGGTCCATCTCAACAACCCGTCCAGTCTACGGCTTCGTCTTCTGCATCTTCTTTAGTCTCTCAGGCTGGGCCTAGTACACCTCGTACTCCGCCTCAAACGTCTGTTGCAGCTACTACAACATCTTCTCCATCCACTCCATCTTCTTCTGGAGTATCAGCAGTTCCGGTTTCTATTGTTCCTGCCTCTGTTCCTCAGACCTCTTTACCTCAGTCCGGATCTACGGTCCAGACTTCGGTCCAGATGCCTGTAGGAAGTACAGTTGTTACTTCTCAACCTCAATTTGTTCAACCTCTGTACCAGGGACAGTACCAACCTCAATATGGTCCTGTTGCTCAGAAACCAACCTACTAGTATCAACCGTATCCTGGGTACACTTATCAACAACCTCAACAACCCCAGTACGGTCCGGTTAATCCTAGTTTTCCAGGAGGATACAATATCCCGAACGTGATTCCTGTTCCCAGTTATCCTGGATATCCTCCTCCTAGGGCTGGTTTAGTGACCCCAAGTTTTAGAGATCCGAACCGGAAATTTCCTTTTATCGCAACTTTGGATTTACCAGACTTGACGCACCTAACTAACGATCCAATCAATTATCTTCCGTATTGGCTACCAATGCCGAATAAGTTGCCCAGTGACATACCCAAGTTCGAAGGTAAGTCTGGAGAGGACCCATCAAATCACGTGATGACTTACCATCTTTGGTGTGCATTAAATTCTATCTCGGATGATTTGATCTGCTTACGTCTTTTCCAGCGTACACTCATTGGTCTCGCGGCCAAGTGGTACATTGAGTTACCAAGGGCCTCTTTTTACAATTTTAGCCAATTAGCCACATCGTTCTTAACTCATTTTCAGTTGCTAGTCAGATATGATCACGGCAAGGAGTTACTAACTTCACTGAAATAATCGACGTCCACATATATTTCCGATCATATTCACGAGTGGAGACGTCGACGAAGGTTAGTGAAATTTTTTATCCCGAACCAAATCTTAGCTGAATGGTTTGTTAAATCATTGTTATCGAAGATTACTGACGATGTCGCTAAGGCCGGTGTAGTTATTGAGGAGGAAGTCATTGCTCAAGCGCAGTACCTTGACTTGGTTTACACTCAGTCGGGTACTTTACACGAGAAGATCCCAGATCTTCCAAGTTCAAATCAAATCGTTGCTGCTCCTTCGGGATCTCATGCCGCTAATGGTATGATCGGTACAGTGAACACAAAGAGCAAGAAGAAATCTTCAAAGAATTCTTCTCCCATAATCACCCTACCTGATTCCCCGACAGGTGAGTCTTCTCCTGAACTTTCTGCTGATATTCACGCCGTAGAGACATCTACGGTCAAATCAAAAAATGGTGGAAAGAAGAAAGGAAAGAAGAAAAATAAAGCAGACAAATCTCCTAAGGAGAAATCAGAAAAGTCGGAAACCAACGACGAAAAACACAAACCTAAGTATCCTTGTCTCATATGTGAAGAAGATCATTATACCAGGGATTGCCCACATCAGGTTGAGGTTGTGAAATTAGTCAAAGGTTCCGAGACTCCTGTTGTTTTGAAAGATCCCTTTCCAAAGCAGGAGACTAAAATGATAGGTTCTTCCTCAAGTACCGGTGAGGCACCCATTTTGATGATGTCTCATGTGAGGATTCTGACTCGATCACAAGATTACAGTAGTAAGAATCCCGTTGATGGTAAGGAAGCAGAATCTTCTCACTCTAACCCATCAACTTCAGCTCCTGGTTCCGATCCACTACAGATCGAGAAACCTAACCCTGACTTAGTA
>APFE031483655.1:0-11307 GCA_000404065.3 Pinus taeda | reverse complement strand
GGCCAGAGGAGGGGAGGTTGAAAGCTGAACATTCCAAAGGGTAGATGCTGCTGGAATTAGGACTTCCATGTAGAAGCTTGTGAGGAGAGATTCCTATCCTTTCTTGTTTCATTTGGAAGTGGGTGAGCTTATCAAAGTAAAGGAAAAATCTTGTTGGACCCTAGGAGGAACTTGCACAACACCAAGGCTCAGGTTGTAATAGTTTCTTTTGTTTCCTATTAATACAAATAAGTCCATTCTTCTCAACAATTTGTTATTAATGAGTTGTTTCATATACTCCTTGGTCTGTATGTTGAATATGTTTTATTTTATGAGATATTCAGTTGCTATTTAATCGTTTGATTGTTAGTGAATGCAGGTTTCAGAGAGAAGGAGGAGCTCACATCCGGATCGACGAGGCTGTACTACTACAACAGCGTTGAACTACAGGTAGGATCTAAACACTTGATTTCTTGTATGGTAAATGCATGTTTAGAGAAGGATTGCTCTTAATTGTCTTGTTTGTCATTAGAAAGTCTTAGGCTTCTAGGGAGGTTGGTTTTGTCCGCAAGATTAACTCTTTCTGCATGACATCAAGGATGAAACATATTTAAGGAGAGTGGAATGTAGTATACCTAGGGGGGATAATATGGGGTAGAGAGGGAGGTACCCAAGGTATAAATGAGATGTAAGGATAATAAATAAATGGGCCATAGTTAATTAATAAAATGGTTAACCTGCATAATTTAAGGTCCCACAAGTGGTTAGAAAATAATGTGATAAGCCCATAATATTGGATATATGATATTGAGAGACCCATGGTATTGTATGTATGAAGCCTGTATAGACGTTAGAGACTCTCCATTGAAGGATGTCAAATATTATTTTGTATTGACAAGCATATGGCTTGTGGAGTGATATCCTTCCTCAAGGAGTAGTTGTATGGTCTTACCCTACCTTAAGGGTTTGATATTGATAAATATCTAATGTTTTTATACAGTGTTCTTGTATTTCTTTTGGGATTATTTACAATTATTGGGTATATTCACAATTTTAATATATTTTCAGGTTAGATCTACTACATTTTTTATTCAGGACTAATGAAAGATCCACTCTTGGAAGTGGATGTAATTCAACATATTATAATTTTTTGTGAATTCTTAGATTATCGCCATTGGTGTAGACCTACTATGGTTGAAGTATTGGACATGTTTAGAGAGCTTCAAAAGGATGATGAGGATATAGAGATTGATAGCTTTTTACTAGGATGTAAATTTTAAAGAAATTCCTTATCAACAAGTATGATGTTATATTTTCTTCCCTATCATCATTCACTCAATGCACATATGTAAATGCAAAGAAAGCTCTTGAATGTAACCTCCTTTTTTGGCTCCTCCCGAAACTACCCTGCAATTGTTTCTTTCCTCTCAAGATCAACACGTATTTTCTCATCAAGCTCAAATACACTGGCAGATATTTTCACCTTAGTCCTACCAAATGTAGATATTGAAGGAAGTTCCTACATCACAATTAGTTGTTTAGTCTCGTTTCCTTCGCTTAATTATTTCAATTCTCTCTTCTCTCTTTGTACCCAGAGTGTGGACATTAATCTGTTGCTTTGGCATCCATTAGCAATATTAGCTTATCTGCAGTTGCATGTGCATGGTTTCAAGGTTGATATTTTCTTCTCATTGAATAAATATCAATCATGAAAATTATTTAATAAAGGCTTTGGATTCTATCTATGGCAATGGTTTGGGATTTGTGTTATTGTTTTGTCTCTCTCAAATCATAGAGAGATTGATGGGTGCTATGAATCCTACCTTGAAGAGTGGAATTTATGCATTTGGTCATTTTGAATGTACAAATTAATTAATATAAATTATCGATTCCCACTATGAAAATCTGAGATCTTCTAGTATTTTCACTCTAACTAAGCAAGGAATGAATAAGTCTAGTATTTCACTCTAACTATGCATAAGTAATGAAAGAGAATTTATATTTATATTTTTTATGATACTTTTTATTTTCAAGGAAAATATCAAGGGGAAACATAAGGGATGCTTCCCATATTTGTTGGATGGCATTGTTAGTTAACCCATTGGTGTAAATTAGTGTTCCTAACCCAATGGAATTTGAATTGGGCATGCACTAGCATAGAACTAGTCAAATGCACAACCAAACTACAACAACCAATTGAACTAGACCCTTATATTTAGTAATTTATTGAATTATGATTATGATTATGACTACAACGAGAAGTTTTCCTCCTTGTCCATAGCTGTGAATTTATAGAGAATTATATAAGACCTTTCAACTAAATTTTCACAAATGTTAATAGCATTCTTTGGTTATAAAATAGAGATTTTGATAGAGGAAGGACATTTTCTTTTTGGTGTTCAATGCTTCATTTTCTTCTTTTAGAACATTTATCGAAGGTCAAAGGTCAAATTGAAGCCACTTTCCTATTAAATGTACATGTTAAAGATTATATTGATTTTGCATAATCTTATCTCTTCTTATAGATGTGTTGTTCCATTTCTTAATTGTTAGAAACATCACATTGGTATTTATTTGCAAATGCATTTGCATATATTTCAGCTTCATTCATACTAGATACAAATGTTGAAGAAGTCTCAACCCATTCTTGTTTTTTTTGTCTTTTTCATGCGTAGGGCTCCATTTTGGTGTTTTTTGCATTCCCAAGGACCATTCTTAACTCTGATTGTCAGGTTTATAGTTGAATTTGATCTATTTCTATGTCTTGTTCTCTATGATTTTTCTAAGAGATTGATACATTATCCAGATATTGATTTTATTAGTAGAATCTATGTTTCTCGTGCTTTAATATTATTTTAATAAATATTTTATATTCCAATTGATAGTAAGATAATTTTTTAATGTTGTGTCTCCAAATACACAACATACATAAACTCTTTCACCTCTCGAATGTCCTTTCAATAATATGGATTTGATTTTATGGAGCTCTTCTATGACTCTTTATTTTCACATTTTAATTCTAGTTGTGGTAATATACGTGAATCAACAATAGCTACATATCTTAGTGAATTTACATTCCAAACATATTATTATCTTAATGAATGTACATTGCACATAGATAATTAGAAAATTTGGGAGTTGATGATATATTTCTTTTGTTAATATTGATTCAAAATGATTTCATGATGATATTGGTACCTTAGTGAATGTAAATGCCAGACAAACACAAAAAATTTGGGAGATGATGATATGTTTTGTTTATTAATTTTGATATAGACTTTTTAGATGATGAAATTGATACCAAGCCTGTGAAGATCTAGTATACATGTAGACTAGACAATGGTGAATTAGGGTTTGTCACCATTGATTTTATTTATTTATATGCTAAGATATCAAGAAAAAGCTTAAATTTGGACTTTTTATGTGAAATTAAAGAAAAAATATATATTTGTTCAACACTCACATTCCACATTTTCACCCTAGTCTACACTTTTCCCTTATCATGAAAGGGACGTTCAGTGACTATTGGCTTTTTCCCTTCTATTTAGGGATCATGTCTCATGTCACATGTATGTTATTATCATTTCATTCACTTTGGACTAATCAATGTCTATTGTAGGCCTTAATTCACTTCATCTGGAATAAACAATGCTTAATTTTGGCATTGTTGCCTCTTATGGTATTTATATCTGATCCTATCAAATCCTTCTATTGTAAGGGTTTAGGACTGAATGTCATGTGTAATTTAAATTCTAGTTTGTTCCGGTTTAAACACTAGGGCTAATATTATTGGAAAATGTAAGTAGGTTCACTCTTCATTTAATTTATTTGAGTCATCTTTTAATGCACTCGTGAAAAAAATAAAGAAAATAACTTTTATTATTACTATTGTGACTTATTAAATCATGGGTTTCATGCTTGGGTCACCATGTTTTAGGACAAAGTCCCCACTGCGGACTTCTAGTGTTTATTCTGAGTCAATAGAGTCATTGTACTTAAAATATAGCGTTCTTGGGGTTTTGAATCATGTAAAAAGGTTAAGTATTGAGTCAAATGTAATTTATGCATCCTCCACATCAAATCAGCCTAAGGAAACTAATTCGACCTCACATGGAGCCTATAAATATAAGCAAGTCAAATTCATTTGGAGCACACTCTATCACAATAATTTTGATATCTCTTGAAGCCGGAGGAAGTGCGAAGTACGAATTTGGGAAGCCAAAAGAACTGTGAGTTTATTGGAGTCTAAGGAGAAGAAGAAAATGAAATTTTGGTGCCCCTCTCTCTCTTTGTTTCATGTCCTAGCTTGGGAGATCTAAGTCTTCCAAATTTCATTGATGTCGAAAGATGCCTGATGTCGTAAGCTTCCTGATGCTGGAAGATGCTACATAGTTGAAGATGCTAGAAGAGAGGTCGAAGATATGGGAGGCTAGTTTGGTGTGGAGGGGAGGTCTGGTCTTTGTCTAGGCTGAAGAGTTTGAAAGAATACTATTGAAAGGAAGATATTTTGACTAGATTTTTCCCTCGAGGGGGGTTTTTCCCTGGCATAGTGCCTGCATCTAGTGTCCATTGTTTTATGTGTTATTGCTATGGTAATTACTTGATGATCTAAAAGAGAGAAGATATAAAGAATCGTAATAAAAAATAAAGAACATCACAAGTAATTATCAAGTATAAGAAGATATTTTCTACCTTTTTTATTTTAACATAGTATCAAAGCTTTGGTGAAGAAAGTAGAAAAGGGTAGTTTGAAGCACTTGATCAATGAACCATTCAAAAAGGTTTAATTCAGGGAAGAAATCCACTATACTCAAGGAATATGTCTAACACAATCAAGGTAGAGAACAAACTTGAAGGAGCCTCAAACTACATGTTGTGGAAGAAGAAGATTGACCTCATCCCTGAAAAGAACAAGGTACTAGACTTGGTCAAAGGAAAAGTAAATAAGCCTTCAGATGACTCTAGTGATGTTGACAAAGTAAAATTCAGAGAATTAGAATTGGTGGCCATGAATCTAATGGTAGCAGAAATAAAGGACAATCTTGTCCCATTTATAGCCAACATTGATCATGTTCATGAAATGTATGAAGCCTTGTCAACGTTATTCACTATTAAGAACACTGGTCAAGTGGAAAGCTTGATGAATGAACTAAGGACCATAAATATTACTAAATAAGATATAGTGGCTTCCTTGTTTGTGAAAATAGCAAGAATCAGAGATGATATTTTGTCCATTGATGAAATTGTTCCAAAAAAGAACTTGTGATCACTGCCCTATTAGGATTGCCACCCTCTTGGGGTGCATTTACTGTAGGTCTTAATAGTTGGAAGAAAGCTCCCACTTTTGAAGAAATATGGACTACCTGTAGTCAAGAAGAATTAAGGATATCATTAGTCTCCAATCCTAAAGGAGTATCAAATTCCTACATTTCTCAACACAAAGGAAGGAAATCAAAAGGGCCAAGGAAAAAAATTGACATGTCCAAGATAGAATGATATCAATGTCATAAGAAGGGTCACTACAAGATTGACTATCTCGACAATCCAAAGCATAAGAAGAGAGATAGAGATCATGCTAACATTGTTGAGGAAGGAGACTCAAAGAAAGAAAAACACGAAGAATCTGATATAAGGGACTTACACTATTAAGTCCTTTTCTTTTAGCCTTAGATATTATATTTTGTATGTTAAGAATTTATAGGTTTTAACATGTTTTTGGAAAATAAATTTTCCATTGTTTCGTAAGTTTATAGGTATCACTAAAGCTTTGGAGGGAGCCCCTAACAACTCCCAAAAATAAGTATCTCATTTCCTTTCAGTTTTTGATTTCATGTACTTGTTTAAATTTTTATTATATTAATACTAATCACCATTCTCCCTTTATTGTCTTTATTAGGAAAACACATGTTATATCCTCAAGGATTCTGATGAGAGACACCCAAGATAAGGTTTTTCAAGAAACAGTGGTATGCCTTAAACTACAATACATTGATTTCTTTATATAAAAGGTTCATTTATTTGACAATCTATTACTAACAACGTTGTGTCTAGCTATATTGAATCCTATTGGTTCTTGTTTTGGGTGATTCATCACTTGATAAATCTACCCCACTCCTATACTAACTAATTTTATAGAACCCTAAACAGGTTCTCTAGAAAACCCTAACATAAGCATTGGATGACAATGTGTGAAGCCCTAGTCTTCTTACAGTTATTGTGAAATTCTATTTAAATTTCCTTTTTTCTGATATCATGTATGGGATTTTAGTGTGATCATGAAATCTTAGCTTGTTAAGGTTTAATGGTGTTTGTTTGAGATCTTGAACCTTTGAAATTTTGGAATAGTGCGGTTTTCTTTGCTGTGTTATGAAACCCTAGATCTTTAGGGTTTGGTTGCGCTTATAAGTAAAACCTTTGTTATTTATTTGAAATCGAGACACTAAGAATGAAACCCTAGGTGTGTGTGTGTGTGTGTGTGTGTCTATATATATATATATATAATATATAGAAATATGATATATATATATATAGACACACACGTTTGATTAAAAATCTAGCTTGGTCTAGGCTAGTATATGTATTAATTATATGCTTATGCATGATATTGAATTCCTAGATATGTGCGTTGAACTATTTATTGATGGTCATAAGTCTTAGGATTTAATATAAGTCCTTGTCTGATATTCTAGGATGACGATATTTGGAAATATAAGGTTTTTGCAGCTAAACCCTAGTAGTATTTAAATTCTCTAGTATGTGAGATAATAATCTAAGATCTATTTATATAATGATTTTTGATATTTTGAAGATGAAATTTGAGGGTTTTGGAGTTAAGCCTTAGTAGAAGTAAAAATCTATGACGTATGATGACAATATGATAATTTGAGATTTGGGTAATATTGTTAAAATCTGATTTTTAGTTTGGATTGATGTTTTATTGAAAATCTAGGGATTGCAACTAACCCTAGTGGAAGCTGCTCATGTTAGTGACTAAGTTGTGATTGGTTTTAATTGATTCTTTTGTATAAAATCTTTGATTTGTATTAATCCCTAGTGGAAAGTCTAACATATGAGCTCTAAAAGTTGTTATATGCATTATAGATCTATATTTGTTTGAATTGTTTCTAGGGTTTGCTATATGTTCTAGTACGGTGTTTCATACCTTTGGAAGAAACATTGAAACCCTAGATGTAATGAAAGTTGTTATGATGTAGTCTAGGGTTTATGAAAAAGTCTATAGTAAGATGTTGAAGACTATATGTCTCTTGATTGCAATTAATACTCAGTATCTGATATGTATAATGTCTAAATTCTTCTGTTGTTATAAGTTTTTGATATCGCTAACTTCATGTTTCTATAATTTTGATTGCACTTTCTATCTAAGTTGTTCACATACATCATCTTCAAGTTGTTGAAGATGACTGTAAGTAAAATATCAATGACTTCGATGAGAAGGATTGAGGCCATGAATGGTTATCTGATGTAATAAAGAAGAAGTAGAAGTCCCTAAGTTAAGAGCGGTTCTGGATGAAATCTCCCTAGGCTAAGAGGGAGATTGAATGGAAGGAATATACCTATTATAAGAGGATGATTGAGATCATTCCTTGTATACAAGTAATTAGATCCTCTCTGTTTAATAGGGAGTGACAGATATGATTCTCTGCTTCGTGTTTCATGCACTATACTGGGACTAACAACCATAAGTTTTAGTGAAGGCCATCAGTGGGATAAGGAAATTGGAGAATGCATTTTGAGGTGCTACTAAAAGAAGGAAAACAAGATTCGATTGAAGAATGTGTTGTTGTATATGAAGTAGGAAGGAAAGTGTATGATTAAGGAATATTTTGTCAAATATGATGTTGATATTCCTACTATGAAAAGTTGGGAAGAAACATCAAGTTGTCCGGAAGACCTCGGAGGTTTGTATTTGATTATGTACATGTGAAAGTATATTATTGATTAGGGTTGTGATTTTACAAGGAAATCTCTCGAAGGTTTTGATAGCATCCAGGTTAAGGATCAGTTTGATCACGAGATATTTGTTGTTCTGGATCTGCTGGGATCAAGCAGTGATGAGGCTTTGTGAGTGAAGCATTTCCTCATATGACATATGGCCAACACTTTGTGTTGATGTATAGGTCCCAAAGTTAGAAGGCTGGTGTTGGTCATTGAGCTCTAACATGCACCTGGATTTCTAGGTCGATTGTTAGCAAGTAAGATCAATGGTACCTAGAGGGGCTGAAATCTTGAGTCAATATTAGTCTCACCGAGATATATTGACCTGGTCAGGAATCTAGTCTGTGGCATTGCAGTGCTTAAATTGTTGAGAGACCAGTGGATAAATTTCCCTAGTCATGAATCTAGTCTGTGGCATTGCGGTGCCTAAATTGTTGAGAGACTAATGGATAGATTACCCGGTCAGGAGTCTAGTCCATGTAATTGCAGTGGCTAAAGCTCTTCATGATTCATATAATTGAGATCTTCATTTCACTTGTATATGATGAATACCTCCCTACTTAAGAGGAAGTGTTGGAAAATGTAACTAGGTTTTTTCTTCATTTAATGTATTTGAGTCATCTTGTAATACAGTTGTCAAAAGAATAAAGAAATGAATTATTATTATTATTTTGACTTATTAAAGCATGGGTTTCATTCTTGGGTCACCATGTTTTAGGTAAAGGTCCCCATTGAGTACTTATAGGATTTATTCTAAGTCAATAGATCCATTGTAATTTTGAAGAGACCCTTATTGGGATTTTGAATCATGTAAAATGGTTAATTATTGAGTCGAATGTATTTTTTGTATCCTCCACATCAAGTTGGCCTACAAGAGATTAGGTCAGACTAAGGACACTAATTTGATGTCACAGGGAGCCTATAAATACAAGCAGTTCAATATCTCTTGAAGCTCGAGGAAGTGTGAGGTACAAAGCTGGGAAGCCAAAAGAAGTGCGAGTTTGGTGGAGTTTAAGGAGAAGAATAAAAACAAAGTTTTGGTGCCTGTCTCCCTCTGTTTTGTGTCCTATATTTGTAGATTGAAGTATTCCAAATTGGGTTGATGCTGGAAGCTTCCTAACGTCAGAAGTTTCCTCATGGAGGAAGTTGCTACGTAGTCAAACTTGCTCGAAGAGAGGTCGAAGATTTAGGAGACTAACTTTGTGCAGAGCGAAGGTCTGAAATTTGTCTAGGGTGATGAGTCTAAAAGAATACTATTGAAAGGAAGAGAATTTTGATTGGTTTTTCCCCTCGAGGGGGGGTTTTCCTTGGCATAGTGTCTACATCTCATGTCCATTGTTTTATGTGTTATTTCTTTGGTAATTTATTGATGAACTAAAAGAAAGAAGATATAAAGAATCATAATAAAAAATCAAGAACATCACAAGTAATTATCAAGTATAAGAAGATATTTCATGCCTTTTTAATTTTCTAACAAATCTTTCTACAATCGTGATTGGGTTATATGAGTTTGAAGCCTTCTTCTCTATTTTTGAACACTAACACTTATGTTAATAAAGAATCTATCATACCTCATTCAACATGTATCACTCAATTTTTGTTTGTCTGCCTACATTCTTACCACATTGAGAAAATGATATGTAATAAGAAATGTCAATGGACTTTTTCATATGCAGATTTTAGGCAGCATTTTTGTAGTCTTTGGTTCCTTAGATCTAGGTAAGGAGCGACCGCTTGTGCATAGTGGGCCATGCATAACATCACTTTTGGGGTAAGGAGGCTCCAAAAGATACAATTTAACATGGATATGGTTGCGGTATTTCCAAAACAATAGAGATAGATGTGATCTCATAACATGTGTATCTGCTACGGAAGTTGCGGCTACATTTCATGCCCCTATGGGTTGTGTTATATTTGCCCTTGAAGAAGTATCATCACGGTAATGATAAATGTAGTTTACCTTGTTAAAATAATTATGGAGGGGCTTTATGGAGTGTTAAAAGCGAGAATATGATCACTTGTTTCATCAATGTTCAAGTCATAGGGGAGATACTTAAAGAGGAAATTATTTCTAGACAAAAGTGTTTGGATTTTTCAATGTTTAGGGTGTTGATCATTTTGTTTCTTTGGGTCTATTTCTACCTTGGGCATAATTTTAAACAAATATATTTTCTCACAATTCTAATGGTCTAGTCCATCTTCTTAACAAAAGATTGATGGGTTGCATTAGGTTACTAAATTGTGTTGGTAAATGCTCTGACAATTTTTTGTTCTTCAGGCGGCAGAGTGCTCTTCTTTGGAGCACATTTTTCACTGTAGCAGTGGTTGTTGTGGTTTTGGAGGAAGTCAAAGACTTCTGTTAAATGAGGAAATGTGGACTCTTTGGAAAATATGGTATGATGATGTTTGATATTAGATCAGTAAAAATTTCCTATAGAACTATTGATCTTTTGCTAGTAATAATCCTTAGAATTATTTAGGGATTAATTGGAAGTATTTTTAATTACCTTCTAGACAAGATCCTAGGTCTTTATAATCTTATTAATGGGTATCTAATTGATCCCTTAAACGTTTTAATTGGTATAAATATGTTATAGTGATGGACTAAATGTAGTTAGAAATAATTTCCAATCAAAACATTCCTCCTAAGCATGCATTTAAGACTGATAAATACAATCATCAATGTCATTAGAACTAATACATACAATCAAATTTAATTTAATGAAATCAATTAATTCATTTTTTATTGCTATTAATTTTTTTACACGATTGAGAATTAAATAGTTAATAAAATTTTGAGGAAATCTATTACAAAAAAATATGATAGACTTATTACTTCATTTCACCAATATCAAATCAAGTAATAAAACAATATTTTATATAAAAAAACTATAATACACAAAATTCATCTCTAAAAAACACATTGACAAGCCACATAATGGCTCTTGTTCATATTATTTCATAGATGGAAAAAATGTTTTCCTATTATTATTAAAGTTTCTTAACATTATATTTATTATCTTATAGATAATTTTCATCTATGCCAAATAATATATTATAAGGAAGTGTTAGTGATTGTAGGTTGATTCTTTCTTCTCTTGGGAACAATGGGAAACCTAATAAAATCAATCTCATTCTTATTGATCGATTTCAGCTGGGCGATTGGATGGCTGGACGGGAGCTGCGAGGTATCCCTGCCTAGAATAATTAGGAGGGTTTATAATTTTCATCTATTTCATAGTTATTGAGAGTAATATAAAGTTAAGATACTTATATCAAATTAAACAATTTCAACTTATTAAATAAATAAAAATATTGATAAAAACAGCTAAAATCACACAATCATAGAAACATAATCATATATCAGTCACA
>APFE031483653.1:0-18530 GCA_000404065.3 Pinus taeda | reverse complement strand
ATTGTTCATTTATGTAATGTAAAGGAGGTTGCCCCTCGAAGAGGCTGAATTCTAAGGCGTTGATCTATCTTTTCTATCTTTTCTTGAGTTGGTTTCATAACAGTAATTCTACTCTTCAAGCTCCGAATTCTAAGTCCCAAAGTCTGAGAATTGCTAAGCTCATGCTACAAGAGGCCTTGTTCATCCCCATAGGGCTATATCTTTAATGAGGAGATCTTTGTCCAAGTAACCAAGGAGAGAGAGGTTTGTTCCCCATTCCCAACAAGCTTTGCAAGGCATGTGTTGCTGATCACCCAGCCAAAGGAGGATTTGACGTCATAGCTTGGTTGTATTCTTCTTTGTTTATCAATAATAATAGACGACTATCATTATGGTTCCACTCTCATTGTCTTTATAATGATGTTTGAGTTATATCCTTTCTGACTGATATATAGTTGCATTTCTTGGATTTTATGCTTATATTTGTGTTGTTCTTTGCATGTGCAGGTGTCCGTTCACAAGGATCATAGGGATTGTGTCCAGCTGGAGCGAAGGAACAGGAGCGACGACTCTTCTACAAATACTAGCGTTGGATTCGAGGTAGGCCCTCATCATCGGTCTTTACTTTGCAATTAGGAACCTGCGTGTTATCGTTGTTTGATTATTGCTAGACCCCATTTAGGCTAGTGGGATCGCCTCTGTCCGCAGAGGGGATTTACCTACACAATGGGGTTCACTCATGTACTTGGTGAACACACGACTAGATATGTGCTATGCAATTAACTAGCTTAGTAAAGTGATGGTTAGGCCTACCAATCTATATTGGAAGGCAAAAAAGCATGTGTTGAGATACCTGAGGGGCACTTCTCAGTATGGATTATGGTACAAATGGACAAAATGAGTGAAGCTTCAAGGCTTCATAGATGCAGATTGGGTAGGGATTCCATCTAACAAGAAGAGCACATCAGGAGGGATCTTCATTATTGGGTCAGCGATAGTTTCTTCGTACAGCAGGAAACAAAGATCGGTTGCACTTAGTTCGGCAGAGGTAGAGTACATGGCTGTGAGTTAAGAAGCATGTGAGGCCATATGGATAAGGAAGATCCTGGTTGGTTTGTTTTTTCAGTAGATGGATCCAACTGTGATGTCCTGTGATAATCAAATTTGTATCAAACTCTCTGAAAATCAAGTTTTTCATGATCAGTCCAGGCATATTGATATCTGATATCATCATCTCAGAGATTGTGTATTGAGGTGGATTATGTTGTTAGAGTACATTCCCATGGAGGAGAAATATGCTAACATTTTGATAAAGGCATTATCAAAATGTAAATTTGAGTTTCACATAGACAGGATCAGGGTAGTTGATAATCCATTTCTTGTTGAGAAGGAGTGTTGAGAAATAGCAACAAGAAATTCTAGTTTAATTTGTCCTTGAATTAAACTAAGAATTAAATCAAATTCTATTCTCATAGAAACTTCTAAATAGTTAATTAAGTTTAATTAACTTAATTAACATAGGAAATTCGAGTTTGAAGTCTTTTTGTAGTCATGTATATGTTCTCCCTAAGTTTTAGGGGTCCAATGTGAGTTTAAATTGAGTTGGAAATTAGATCACTCAGTTTAGTGAGCTAAGTTCAGTTAAATTAGTTCCAAACTGTTTGTGGAACTAATAGAGATTTAACAGTTAGTTGGTGCACTAGTGCACTCACAAGTGTTACTCTAGTTAACTGAAGATTCCCTCATCAAAAACTCATGCATGTCAATTCTGAGAAAGACCCAGTTGAGAGTAGAGTGCAGGGACAATGTACTGTCAGTTGTATTATTTATTGGAGTGTAAATATCATGCATGCATCAAAGATTGATCCTAGATTTGTATTGCATAGTTTTGGAAGCATGAATTCCCTTTAAATATGGGCTATTCATCCTAGGAATTACGCAAGAGATTAGGGGCTTGGAGAGTTTGTTTTGGGCAAATTTAGTGTTTCTACAAATGCCTAACCCTCTAGACCTAGTAGCTAGTCTAGAAACAACATACAAAGTAATTCATTGCTTTTCCTATAATCAACATATAAGAGAAGGAGGAAAAGAAACCAACCTGTAAATTTCACTTGCTCCCTCTCTCCTTTAACCTATTTCGCCACTCCTTTCTGTACTTAACTCGCTTGGAAAATACCTACACACATGCCAAAACAGAAACCCATCAAAGCATACAATAAAGACCTGTCAATTAAACATATCATAGAATCCAGAATACGATAGACATCATATAAACACATGAATGGAAAAATATTTGAATTATTTATTGATAAAAGGAAAGATTACAACCCATGAATGTTCATGCTTGATTCGGTGTCTTCCTTCCAGTTTCAATCCCTTCTTTCCTCATGAAGCAATAATTTGATATCATTACAATACTCTTACTAATCTCATTCAAACAACATTTCCTTAGCTCAAGAAATTCCAACCTAGACCAGCCTTTGAATGCTTGGTCAATTTATAGCTAAATGGAGGAGGTTAAGCCATTAATGGCCCTCATGAACGCTCTGCCAAAATTGGGAGGTGGTTCCATGGAGGAAGGGATAATGGATTGAGGCTTATTCATCCTCCTCCTCATCCAAATGCGAGCTCAATCAATCTGGAATCTTCCAGAAGTATCCATTGGATGAGGAATCCAATGGATTCATTTAAAAAAATTGATGAATCTTGCTCAGCGTAGGTGAAGCAAAGGCTAATTGTGTTGCAGTGCACCCAGACAGTACAGTTTCTGCATTGCAATGTAGCCTGATAGAAGTCTACCTGTGTTGATCTCCATAGGGAATTTTTTGGATGAATTGTGTCATGGAAACTCTTGGAAGGAAAGCATGATGTAGGTTGACCTCATTAGGGAATGAAAACAACTAAATTAGGGTTTGATGGACCATAAAAATATGGATCTGGAAGCCGAGATTGATGTGCCCAAATTGACCTGTAACAGTTGCCCCCTAAAGCATGAAGTCTAAAATAAACATGTCGAGTGAGATGATTTACCATTCAGAGAGAAGGTTTTGAAGTGGAAGGTGACCTGCATCAGTTACAATACAAATATCATGATAATTTGTTTTTTTCTCACGAACTAGCTAAGGGAAGGCATACCCATGCTCAACTTATAAACTTTCATTACATGTACAAATATAGTCATCTATAGATATAGACCCATGAATGGATAACCATGAATGTAAGGCCATTTGTACATTTCATATAGAACTCCTAAAAATATATCGCAGCCCAGATGGATGAAACTAGATCCAAGGTCTTCAATCTCGTTCAATCTTCACTCGATGTACAAGTCTAGCCATGTGAGTAGATGATATGAGGTCGAACATGGAGAGACATCGTCTGATTACCAGCCAATGATGTAAGTCGTTAACAGACGTGAGATGAATCACCAATAATGATAATGACCCTCAAGGTACTGCAGTAAATTTCGCAAGGTGTGAATAAATGATTTGATGTCGAACACCGTACGAAGTCTTTCGGTCGAAGGCCGGTGATGTCAACTTATACCAGAAGCGAGAAACCTGCCATTGATGTATGCAAGCCTCAAGGTACTGAAGGGGTGTTTCTAAGTCAACTTCTTGGATGATGTGCTGATGTCGACAAGAAGCGACTAGTTGCAGGAGGGCCTTGATGTATCCCACATCAACGACACGTAATGAGGTAAATTATTTTGGATATTTAATATCAATTGATGACACAAGGTTTAGGAATACCGAGCATGAAAATTAAGGTTTATTGTATTGTAAAGGATGAAGTTTTGAACTGAATGACTTCTCTTGAACATATCGGCGACAATGAAGTGAATTGGTAGCACTAACCCAAAAAAAAGTGATAGATGGTATGATAGGCCAACGGTGTGATAACCATCATGGTGAATGACCCAACCCACATAGTCATGGTGATGAGATGAAAGTGTGATGTTCAAGAGCGACCTGCTACCATAAAGTATTGTCGACTTTTCCCCATTTTCCCCCGTCATTTCTGACCAGTACCTCTTTATGTTTTCTCAAGCTTGAGGAGGATAACATATGCTTGTTGTATAATTCCACCCTTTGGGTGAATCCATCGTTATTTGATGTTTTAAAGAGTCTATATAAGGTAAAAATCGGCCCTTTTCATGTTTAGAGAGTCTGAAAAGGGACTAAAAGGAAACTCCACAATTTCTTTTTCATAAATTTGTCTCTCAAGTCCAAAAAAGCATAAAACAATAAAAGAGAGAACCTATTGATCATGTTTGATCAATGAGTACCTTTTTCGTAGTTAATCAAACTCATCCCAAAGAAGGTGTAAAACTATACTGAGTAGATATCGATTCTAATCCATTAATGAGCTAGAAATGACAAACACTCGAAAATCTTTTCATGTTTAGAGAGTTTGAAAAGAGCTTAAAGAGGAATCCAGAGAGTTCCTTTTTCGTTTTTAACAAAGCTAAAAAAGTGATAAAAGTTTGTTTTGTGGTCAAAGATGTTCAATTTACAAGTAAGCACATCATAACTACATCAGTTGTTAACCCTACTCCAGATGTCATCAAAATAGATTAAAAAATACATGTTCATGGATTAAATAAATGAAAACCAATATTTACTCAATTAATGTGCAAAGAATAATTATAAAAGCTGGTTCTTACCATTCATTTTCACCATCTCATTTTTACCTTTTGATCTCTGGAGCAGTTTTTCCTCGTAGTTCACCAGTTGGTTATGAAGGATTCAATAGATAATTCCTTGTGCTGTTTGGATCAGTTAGGATATACTTCTGTTCTCTTTCATTTTATTCTCTATTTTAGTTAAGAACATTTTAGGGTTTTGAGGTCCCTAGGGTTTCTTTTTCTAATTCATGGATTAAAATGGTAATTATATGGAGAGAATGAGAGCATGAAGAATAGGATATCATAGCCTTGAATAATCACGGAATAGTCGAGGCCCTAAGAAATTGTGGGTTACTCAAGTATTTCTAGTTATCCAACATGCGGTAGCAGATGGATCTTCTATGGTTCCTTGTTCAATCATGGGATCCGACCGATCAGTATTTTCACATTCAGGACAAAGAGGTCCCTTTTACCATCAGTGATATATACTTCCTAACTGGACTGTCGAGGCGGGGTGCCCCCATTTCACTAACAGGACTTTCCCATGGGGGTATACTAGTGAAAGATTATGTGTGACAGTTTCGTAGGCAGGGTGCCTAGCCTAGAAGAGATGGAAGGATACTTATCAAGGATGTTAGTGATTTACCGCTAAGGATGATCCTTTTTACCATTGCTAGATTGGCTAGCAGTGCAACACTTCATTTGGCCAACAAATCATATATGCGGTATGCTTTAGAATGTTTAAAGCCAAAGGTGTTCAACTAGTGTGGGGGTGTCTTTTCATCTGTGAAAGAGCAATTGACCAAGGTGAAAAGAGGAAAGGTCAAGAATTTTGGCTATCAAACGATCATGATTTATTTTTCCTTGGAGAGAATTCCTCTCTTGCAGCCACATCTTATTTCAATGGGTGTATCTGGACCGAGAGACCCACGGATGCAGAGGTGGACAGATCTTATGGTTAGGTATGGTGCCCATTCTTCAATCATATTTACCCCTACATTCTTTGAATGGTTCAATCGACAGGAGATGAATTTCATAGAATATCCATATTCAAGAATGGATTAAATCCATGGTGATCCAGAGTTACCACTACCAGTTCGAGCAATGTGGTTTGCTATTGGTAAATTGTTTGACCAAGTGTTTTTAGTTTTTAAAGTTTTTGCATTTTTTGTGTTTTTGATTAATTCCAAGTCTAAACAAAATCAATTTTTTATATATACAGATATCGAACTTGTTCAACCTGTGGGGGACCCACGACATGTAGCTAGACTAGCATAGAGACCTATAAGGAGAGCAGTTCTCTGAGACTTAGAATTGGCCGAGAACTCTAGTTGAATTGCAAGGTCACATAGAAGGATTAACCCTGGGTATTTCGGATGTCTGGATCAAGGAGCTACCTATGCGATGGAAGTGCCACACCATCGGTGTACCAGGTCATTGGATGAGACTCTTGCATATGATAGCATAGGCAGTGGCCTACTATCATGAGCACCACTAGTCTACTTAGATGCTTTTTTTGCATACATTTTAGTTTTGGGTCAGATGACCAATTTTTGTCTTGGACACAGACTGTTTGTAAAAAAAAATTTACAATTATCTATTTTCCTTTTAGGGTTTTATTATGTTTGAATGATGCAATCCTATTCAAGCGATGATGCTAATTGAAAATATTTACTTTACATATGTTGAAAATGTCTATTTAACACATAATTTGCTAGAGAGTCTGTTAATGTGTTTAGATTTCTAATTTGCTAGAGAGTCAGTTAATGTGTTTAGATTTATGGAAATATGTTGATATTGAATAAAATAATTCCTTTCCAAAAAATGAACTCTAAGGAACATACAATGAATTGTCGGGTTTTGGACAGTATAAATGCCAGCAATTTGTAGCACAACGAGCTATGAGTCTAGCCTAATCATGATTCGGTGAATGCCAAGTGAAATGACATCAGAGAGAAGTTCAATCAATGCACTATACTCAGTGATATTTTTTGTCGATCGACCAATGCAAATCCCTCTAAAACTCATTAACTCGCCACTTGGAGAGAAAAAAACCCATGCTGCAGAAGATAGATTCTGCATACTACGACTAGCACTATTGGCATAACCAACAAATGGTTCAAAAAAGTTCGACATCTGCAACAAATGCGAAGTGGATTACTTAACCAATTAAAAACCCTAAAAGAAACACACTCACACATGCAATCCAAGCATATTTACATGAGTTTTACCATACTTAATTAAGCATAGTAACGTTTTAGATACTGTTAGGTTCCTATACCAATAGGTTTCATTTTTCATGATTGACTGGAGAAGTGCCAAATATCTTCATCCTTTCCATGCTGCAAAGGTTCCATATTTTGAAGAATTTCACTATGTACAGTTGCTTGACTCTTATCATAGTTCATGAATGGCCAAACAGCTTAATCTTAGCTAGGTTCATATTCAATTTACTTGTCTTAGAATAGAGAATAAAGATCTGTCCAAATAGTTCAAGCTTGGCAGATGAGTAAATAGGTAGAGAAGAAAAGGAGCCCAACTACTTAATCTGGGCCCTTGGAAGAGATAAGGGTAGACTTAGATAGGAGGGCAAATAAAAGAAAAGAAGAGAATCAGGGTTTGCTAGTTCAAATGCACCCAAGGAAAATGAAGGGAAAAATGTTAGGTGTAACAAGATGGGTAAGTAGTTTTGATTTTACAGAAGCAGTGGCATGAGTGATTTCTTTACTCAAATATAATTCATCTTTTATGGATATTATAAATGTCATGGCAAAGTATGGTGACAAATCAGATCTTTCATGTCTAACTTCCCTTCATTCCTCTCACAAAAATAACCTACTAACATCCCACCAGGATATTGAGATCTGCTCAAAGTCCCTAGACCACTCCATTCAGGTGAAAGTTTCAGAAAAAAAGATGTTTTCTCCATGAGCTAAGAAGCCACATTTCTTGTGTAAAACATTTACCTTCTACTAAGCCTAAGTTCCTAACTCTACAACTTAGCGCTTCCCTTCATAAAGCCATATTAACATGTTAACTTTATTATATAATTCTTATGTAAATGTTTTCCCCACCCCTATTATACTAAATACATAAAAAACCCAAAATACTTTAATATCCCTCCCCTCGACTAAAGTTATAGCCATATTTTAATTTTTGTGGGGAGTTATTGGTCCACCTAGGGCCAATAACAACCCTCCATGCGCTCCATCGAGGTTTGTTTAACATTTGGTTAAACAAATAACCAAAGCCGCTGACATAAGCCATATAAAACCCACTAACCAAAGTTTTATACCCAGGGAACATTACAAAACGTTAAAATTTGTGGTGGGACCCGCGCCATAGCCGCCCACCAACTTCGTTCACCGCCAACCGTCTGATCATCGCGCACAAATCCAACGACTGTCCGCAATATCAGAACCCCTCCCATCACCGAACGATAGCATCTCGGGGATGGGCAGTATTTTTGCCGTACATAGGACAGGTGTCGGCTTCCCGGTGTGATCGGAGCGCCCCCCTTCAATACCACCCTGGCCCAAAGGCGGTGCGGGGAATACCGCTTACCGCCCCCAATGAACCCTGATGACGTCATCCTGTGACGTCACCTCCATGTCATCACCATGTCACCTGCTTACGTCACCACCTCACCTTCGTGTCACCCGCCATGTCATCTGACACATCATCTTCCAGACCCCGCTACAAAACAAAAATTTACGTCATGTCGACGTCATCCAATAGAAATGCACCAAAGCCCACCAAAGTCAAAAGTTTTGTTGAAAAGAGGTAAAAGCATTGTTTTCACCCATTTCTGTTTGTCTCCTCTGCGCGACCTATGCATGCCGATGTGCATCCAAGAGCAGTTGTTCAACCACCCAATCTGCCACCCAACAAATTTACTCCGCAACTTGGCCCCTCAGCGCGGTTCGCCACCTGCAAATCGTACATTTCACCGTTAAAACAGGTATTTACATCAATTTCACTCTCGAGCCCTATTTTTCAGTTTTCTCTGTAAAATTGCCCGCATAACGCAAAATTTGAAGAAAAACACCACGTTGTCTTCAAAAATACGCACCGTAACCGTTGTTTTGCCCAATTCTTACCAAAAATCCACCCACTGAGCTAAATTCAAGCTCATTCCAGCCTGCAAATTCTCTGACAAACCCCAAAAAACTGCCTTATTACCTACTGTTGCTTGCCCATTTTGCCAAGGAATCCCGCAAACTCCATTTCCTCATGTAAATTATGCCCACTGAGCTAAATACAAACCAATCTCACAGTGTAAATTCCCATAGAAAAGTCCACTGAGATGTGGTTTTGACTATTTTGCCCATATAAACCCGAATTACAGTTTTAAAATCATAAACAGTTGAACAATGGATGCTCCAGTAGCTCTCAATATAGCCCCTCTCAATGCACCTCACAAGGAATTGGAATGGCTGCCCTTAGCTGATAGGGATTTTCAAATCCAGGACTTAGTTGGTGACAGAAACCATCTCCAAGCATTCTGTGAACTCAAGAATAGTTACCTAAGCAAAAATGATTTCTATGGGATATGGGAATCAAATTTACCCATGTACTACCTCCCCTCTGTCAATGTTTTCCCTGAGATAATTCACCTCTGCTGTGAAAACTATGAACCAACCCAAAGGGCAGTCAAAACTCCATCTGGAACTACCATCTTTCATATAACTCCTGACTCCATAAATCAAATGCTAAACTTCAAACCAACTCAGCTTTTGTTTCCTCTTACTATGAAATTCTTGCTTGATGAAGGTCCCAAACTCCCCAACTCAGAGATAGCTCGAATTCCCCAACTATTCATGAAACCAAATTGTCAGCCTACAGAGCCACCTCCTTTTCACTATGCATGTTTCAATGAATTGGGTAAATTACTTGTTGATATGATATCTTATATCCTGGGGTTCAAGACAAGTGAACATATTGATGAAACTACACTAGTCTTATTATCCATATTTACTCCAGGGCAGCCCCCTGCTGTCAAATACAACTATGCTAAATTCATTGCCAACAAGACCCATGACCAGCACTTGAATCTAGATAGGGAGGGAGTCTTCAAGTACTCATCCTACATCTATCATCTGCTCCTCTATTATCAGCCAGAGAGTTTCCAATTTCCCATCAGAAAATTGGACTCTAAAGGAGAAAAGAGGTCTGTGATTTTTTGGACCTCAGTCTTTCATGAAGTCCACAACTCTCCTTACTCTTACTGTGAGTTTATTGAGATGTTTGTCTATCTAGCCTGTTTTCTGATGATGAGGGCTCCTCCTCCTAGATTATCTTATCATATGCAGAAAACATTACAACTCTCCAAAAGCTACAAAATAGGTGACTGGTACTTATACCAGAATCACACTGAGATCAGGATATATGGCTGTGAGTTGTGCCCCTACAAGCTACCAAAATATGTGCCAATGAGACTGTTTGCCTTGGAATATTTTAGGAAATTTATCAATTCATATTTTACTCATTTTAATAGTGCCAAGAAAAAGGCTCAATTGAAATTGAGAGACCAGTTAGGCCCCTACATCATGAACAAAAAAGAAGGATGGAAAGAGGCCGACCAGATATTGGGTGAAAATTTTAGATTAAAGAGGAGCTTTTGGTGGGTACCCTATGACCCAAATGGATTTATCAATGCAAGAAAAATAAAATATAGGATTTTAGCCTATGAACATTGCAAGACTACTGAAATAGAACAATTTGCCAACCAGGATGAGTGGGTAGAAGGCACACTAATTGAACACCTCACTGAGGAAGAGAAAATGGAACAAAATATGAAAAACCTTGAAAAGACTCTTGACCTAGATTCTTTTGGGCATGTGTCATTCAAAGTGCCATAGCAAACCGGAGAAGGCACATCAACTGCTGGAACTTCACAGCAACCAGCCCAAGCAAACACTTCACCAACTACTAGAACATCAAAGGATAAAGAGGTGGTGGATACAGAGCAGCACACAATGGAAAATCAGCCTGCCACATCAAAGGAATAGGGTCAAGGGAAAGCCCCTTCACTATAATCAGAGGCACCAGCATTACGGACTCCTGTCAATGAGGAAAGAAATAAGAAAAGGGATAGAGATTAGACCACACCTGCAAGTGGATCAACAGAGCAGCCAGAGGCCAAAAGGAAAAGAGTAGATCCTCTACCTAAAGAGGAAATTATTGAGAAAATCACAAAAAGCCCAAGAGAGGAGAGGGAAACCAGCCAACATACATCCACCAGCTCTCACAGACAAGAAATGGAGAGTCAGCATGGTATGGAAGTTTCCCCTTCAAGGCTGCAAAGTAAGCAATGATCTGATATTAAATGAACATTCATGGACATTAAGGCCCAGAATGAGCCATTGAGACTGTAGCTCTATGATCAATTTCTCAGGATGACCCCCTCCAAACAGAAAAGATTAATGGCTGCATATAACATTAAGGAGGAAAAAATGATATTAAGTCATTTTAAGCCTAAGGTTTAGCAACCACAATCAGCAGCTGACTATATAAGAACAAATCTAGAGGTCCTTGCTAAAGAAATACACCCAATGGACCAGATTGAGCTGCACAAACAAATAGGTGAAATGGTCTATGCTACATTGGCAGACAAGGCAATACTGGCCCACCAATTAAAGGAGTCATTAAGCAATACATTTGCCCAATTGGATTTGGAAAAGATATCCTCCTTGGCTAAAGACAATCAAATAAAGACCTTGGAAGAGATAATTGTTGAGCTGGGACATGATCCCAAGGATGCCAAGGGCATCAAAGCACAAATAAAGAAAAAGGAAGAAGACATTGCTGCACATAGGAAGCAATTGAAGTTGTCTGTTACTATGCACCTACAAACTCAGAACTTGCACAAGAAAAGGCAGAAGAAGACATGATGGATTTGCTGATAAAGATGAATCAAAGGCTAACTGAAACAGAGCAAGAATTGGAGAAAGCTTTGCAAGCCAAGCAAGGAGAGTCGACCTCCCAGCCACCTGAAACAACTCCAATAGTTACCACTGCTCCCCCCGTAGTAACAACAGCAATTCCTCCCACTGTCCCAGCATCAACAACAGGTACATCAACCACAGATGCTTCAGTGGCAACAGCAACAACAGGACCAGATACCAGCATGAGCATGGAAGAATTGATGAAAGTAGTAAAAGAGCTTGAAGTCCAAATGTCAGAGCTTAAAGAGGCCAAAGAAAGGTTGGCCAAGCTAGAGGTAACTATGGAAAATCTAAGATAATAGTGGCAGAGAAAACTAGAGAGGTAAAAGCCTTGGAGAATAAGGTGAAATCCTTGGAGAAAGATCTCACGCTTCATAAACCTCTAGCAGAAATTAAAACAATTTTGTGGACCAAAATTGGCCAGTCTATCACTGATCAATGGCAATCAATTCAGACGATCCATGAGCAAATTGAATGGATATAAAAGGCCCAAGTAGAGATTCAAAAGGCCAGAGCATCACTGGGAAACATGCCCGAGCAGGCCAATAGACTAATTCATTTTTTGAACGCTCACACCATGGAACAACTAGCAGCTATGGAGATCAGGGACAGAACATGCACTATTTTGACAGTGAAAAAGGTGCTAACCATGAGGAATTTTATACAGAATCTGGAAAGAAAGTGCCAAGAAATGCAGATGGAAATAAATACCTTTATAGAGAAATTTACAGTCTTGCACCAGAAGGGTCTACCCAATTTTTTAACCAGCAACCAAAGACTGTTGACACATGAACAATATGCTCATAGAGTAAATACATATGTTGCCAATCATATCACAGCATCATTAAGCACTTCAGAAGACATAGGACCTCCCTCTGGACAGAGCTTATATGACAAGTTGAAAAATATGTTCTATATCGAACATGCAATAAATCATCTTTTTCCGGTCCAGCCCAACTTCTACAGCTATACTAAAGCTGATGAAACATTAATAAAAATACAAAGACACCAGTTGCCAACAGACCAATGGTGGCAGAGCATGTTGGAGGTCTTACCAAGGTAGTTCTAATTTTTCTTTGTCATCTGCATTTAATCCAATGTCAAAACACGTGGCACATATTATAAAGGTGAAGACAACAGAGAAAGGGAGTCAAGCTGGGACTATAACACATTAAAGCGGAATCAAGCACCGATGAAAGAGTCGGGACAGCAACGCAGGAACGCAGAATAAAATGATAGCTACCAGCCGACTCACTCAGTTCAAAAAGTCAAATATCTCTGACCAATTGAACAACCAGCACACCAATATTTACTTCTACATTCATTTCTCTCATTTACTTCTCCTGTAAAGTAGATGAATGAATTTATTGTAGGATATTATTCCATAAGATATTTTGTAACTCCTTTTTTGTATAAATACCTCCCCATGAGATGTATTCAGGGTTGGTGATATCTCTTCTGGACTGCGCTATAACTCTGAGGATTTTTTAATACAAAGGCTGTTGAAGTTCACTATTATTGCACCGTCTGAATGTGGATTTGATGTTCTGGGTCCTGCTATAGAATTCTTGTGTCTTTCTATGGATCAATAAGTTATTCTAACCTGTGTTTTACATTCTCTATGTTTTCAAATTTCATATGTGTTTCATAATCTTAGTAATGGAGAAAAGGAATAGCCCAGAATTTGTTTAAATACACTCTGTGTTCAATCTCTATTATTACTTATGTTTTCTACAGAGTTAGCATAATTCCTGTTTATGCTAACTCTGTAGAAAACATAAGTAATAATACTCATGCATTTTCCCTCTGCCAACATGATGAAGGATTCTTAACTTCCCTTCACCCACTGGCTTTCATTCCATCTATTTCCAGATCATAAGATTGCTTCAAGATTGATTACCATGCTCTGTAGTATCACCTTTGGTCAAAGAAATCATATTCAGATGTTCACCCTCATAGACTCCATTAGCCCAATGGAATAAACTATTCATACTTGCATCCTAGTTCTATTCAAGATCACCATCCAACAAACTCAAAACAAAACCCTGTACATCATAACTAGCCTAAAATACCTCAAAAAAGCTAAATCATTAAGAGAGAGCCCTCTCTGGATGCAGATTGGCTAGAATCTATGTTCAAAAGATTGGTCTATGGTTACCTCAGTCGTATCCCCTCCTTAGAATCTTCCTAGGGGACAACCTGAGTGCTAACATCATTCGCGACTCCACTGGGGACCTGAATGATCGTTTGTTACTACTGTCTAGTTTCTAAAAATTACAGATGGAGTCTGAAGTTAGCCAGCTAGCCTTTGAAACTATTTTTGCTATGCAATCACAGGAGTAAATAAAAGCTATTTTAGTCTATCTCCAGCCTATTTTTTAGGCTTTAAACAATTGTCTCAAATATTTGATCAACTTCCTTGTTTCAAACATACCCGGAGGAAGGCCCAATGCCTTCTATATTTCAAAAGCTCCCTTCAAAATATTGTCAAAACTTGTATCCTTCAAATATTTCCAGAAAATACCAAAAATATACTTCTAGAAGCTGGCTCCAAAGAAAAAAACTCGTTACACTAGGTCAAACCCAAACCCAAATCCCCCACTTATTTTTTACAATCCCAATTTGATCCCTAAGAGCCTTAGAAAACCTGAAAATCAAGAGAGTTCTGCTGATTCAAATCCTGAAACACTTCAGCAGAAACCTATCCAAACTCAACTTACTATTGTAAAATCACAAGCCCTTTCTCCTATCACTGTTGCTTCTCCTTGTTCACCATTATTCCTCCAAACCATCTCTTCTACCCCCCCATCTACAATCCATATTTCAACTGTAATCCCTGCTCTTCCAGCTATAACATTTATCCCTGTAAATATGGCAAACCGATATGCTCCGTTGCAATTACCTGCAAATCCAGGGGCTATGCCTCAGGATTACCAAAGCAAAATCACCTATTTTTATGGTGTTGGTACCTACACAACACAACAACATACAAAGAAAATGACAGACTATTTTGAAAATTATGAAATTGATGATGATGATGTCAGGAATAAGATCTTTGTTCAAAGTTTAACTGGCGATGTCAGGGCCTGGTTTAGGGCACTCCCTGCAAATACCATTGCTAATCCTGAAGCCCTTTATCAAACTTTCTTCAACAGATGGGAAAAGAACAAGGATCCATTACATATCTTATCAGAATATGATAGCTTGAAAAGAGGCCCACAAGAAACTGTTCAAGATTACTGTGCCAGATTTAATAATGTGTACAATGCTATTCCTCCTAATCTTAGACCACCACCAGACTTGGCCTTGATCAAATTCCTTGATGGATTTGACTCGGACATGGCCTACCAACTCAGGGAAAGAGCTCCTCCAAGCTTAGAAGACATGCAAAGCATAGCTGTCAGTGTAGAAGCTAATCTGATTTCTAAACGAAACCAGGCCAAATCTGAGAGAAGAACAACTTTTAAGGAAGAGCCTTCTGCGTTTGAAAAAAAATTAGATGCGATTACTAAAGGTATGGATAGACTTGGGGATAGAGTTGAAACTATTGAGAGGAAATCATCATGGGATGGCCAATCAATTAATGTTGGAAGGAATCCAAACTTTCGGAAAAACCCGAATTGTAACACTGGGAAAGCTGGTCCTAACCAAAACATCAAACCGCCATTCCAAGAAAACTACGTTGAGGCTTCAACATCTAGTGAACCAATGGAAGATACTCAAATCAATTTGATGGGTCTCAATAGTGGACAACAAATTTTCCTAACTCAAGAAGATCAAGAGGCTCATACTCTTGGTCAGTTTCAAATGCAATCATGGGAATCCTTTGATTTCAAGGAAGGCTATGACACAGTTGTATATGAAGTCCACAAACAGTATAACTTGAGAAGTAGGAGAATAGATATCCCTGATGATCCCAAGCAGAAAGAAATCAAACAGCCTACTAAAACCAAACTCAAGGATTCTCATATACAAACTACTCCTGAACCAATTTCAAATTCAAATACTCTAATCATTGAATATGTTTCATCCAAACAAAAATCAGACTAGCACCCTCCACCTATTTTTCCTCTTGAAGAAATCATAGAGGGACCTTTAGAAAATGGTGTAAAAGTGACTTTAGCACATAGTAATATTCCAATGAAAGAATCAAACATAGAAAACCCTTCAATTTGGAGACCAAAATAAGCAAGTTAAAAATAGCCATTCCACTAACTGAATTGGCTAGGCATGAAGTTTTTAGGGAACAAATCAGTAGATCGCTACAAATTCTAGAAAACAGAGATGCAGCGAATGTCCTTGATGACCAACTAGAACTTATATTTGGGCCTGAAGTAAATGGAAAGTCTGTAGATGGAGGAGTTCCTCCTTTCTATGTCAGCTTAAATATTCATGATAAGATACTTCACAATGAAATGTTTGATTCTGGGGCCTCTCACAACTTAATGCCCAAATTAGTGATGGAAAAATTGGAACTAGACATAACACGGCCATACAAAGATCTATTCTTATTTGATTCTAGCCAAGTTAGATGCCTAGGATTGATTAAAGATCCATGTGTATCACTAATCCAATATCCTACCAAGACAATTCTAATGGATGTAGTAGTGGCTGATATCCCACCCAAATACGAAATGTTATTATCTAGATCTTGGGGTGCCAAGCTTTAGGGTTCTTTATAGCTTGACATGTCCTATGCCACCATCTCAGTCTTTGGCCAGCCAAAGAGATTATATAGGGAAACTTTGATGAAGTATGTGGTTAGTAGCCAAGAAAAACCCCAAAAATTTCCTATTTATTATATGCATTCAAACATGGATTCTTTCATCTTGTACAACACTGAGATTTGCCCCCCATCTGATGTCAAAATTCTGATCTTAGGCCAAGATGAACTCCTAAATGAGAAATCCACTATTCAAATCCAAGAAGTCTCAGAGAACAATAAATTGACAGTCACACAAGAGTAATCCCATGAGATTGAAAATTCAAACCTGCCTACTAAACAAATCTTGAAAACTTATGATAATAGTTCTAAACAAGAAATCCTATGGTATTTGGAATTTGATGGATATGTCAATAAGTTGGGAGCAGGGGCAGGCATTTGGATACACAATATGCAAAATGATCATAGTGAAGGACATGCATATAGGTTAAATTTTAGGTGCACCAACAACATGGCCGATTATGAAGCCCTTCTGCTTGGGCTCAAAGTGAACAAAAGCCTAGGGGCAGATATGATATCAGTTTTAGGAGATTCTGATTTGATAATTCAGCAAATAAAAGGAAACTTTATCACAAACGACATTAGATTAAGATCATACAGAGGCGCAGCAATTGAAATTCTCAACACCTTTTTAGAATCTCATCTCAAAAAATTCCAAGGAATCAAAATCTACATGCTCACAGTCTAGCAACTATTGCCAGTAATTGTAAATTGCCATTTAAGCCAAATCACAGATTCTTAGCTGAGATTAAGCAAAGGCCAACTATACCTGATAATGTCAAAAATTGGCAAGTATTTGACAGCAACATTCAAATCAATAATTTCCTGATCCTCAAAGAAGATTTTTCCAACACAAAAATCGATACAAGCACTGTAAGTGAAAATGATAAAATAGACACAACTGAGACACATATTTCTGCTGAAACAGCAAACCAAATTCTACATCCTACAAAGTTTGCTAAAACAGATTTACAACAACTTGAAAAAACAGAATGTGATGATGTTATTGGATCAGAATGTGAGGTGATTGATTTGAAGGATAATTTTTCACCTACAGGCCTAACCCCTTTAGAGGACATTTTTGACTCAAATGACATTTCCAGGAAACCTAAAATATAGCCATTAAAAGCAGAAATTGAGGACTATAATATTGGAAGTGCAGAAAATCCAAAAATGATAAAATTGTCCAAAGCCCTACCTCCTGACCAAAAACTGAAGTATATTGAACTGTTCAAAGATTTTCAAGATGTTTTTGCATGGAGTTACGAGGACCTAAAGTCTTATGATACATTTGTTATCCAACACACCATACCTCTCAAGGAAAACCAAAAACCTTTCAAACAGAAACTTAGGAGGGTCAACCCTGTGCTCCTCCCTTTAATCAAGAAAGAAGTTAAAAGGATGTATGAAGCTGGAATTATTGCACCCATCAGATTCCCAGAATGGGTTTCAAATTTGTTTCCCACTAGAAAGAAAACAGGAGAGATTAGGCTATGTGTCGATTTGAGAAATTTGAATAAAGTCTCTTTAAAGGATAATTACCCTTACCCAAAATGGATCACATTCTACAAAGGGTAGTGGGTGCTTCAAGGATCTCACTATTAGATGGATTCTCAGGTTTCAATCAAATCCTAATGCACCCTAATGATCAAGACAAAACTGCTTTCACAACCCCTTGGGGAACCTTCAAATATGTCAAAATGCCGTTTGGACTCAAGAACGCAGGAGCAACTTTTCAAAGAGCCATGGATATAGCTTTTGCTAAAGAAATCCATGATTTTCTAGTCATTTACGTAGATGACCTTACAGCATTCTCCAAATCAGATCAAGAACACTTAGATCACCTCAGACAAGCATTTCTAATTTGCAGGAAATATGGCACATCATTAAATCCAAAGAAATCATTGTTTGGCCTATAAGAAGGAAAATTATTGGGCCATATCATCTCCAAATAAGGCATTAGAATTGATCTGGACAGAATACAAGCTATTCCGCAAGTTCCTCACCCTAGAAACATCAAAGAACTACAATATTTTTGGGGAAGATCAATTTTCTAAGAAGATTCATACCAAATCTGGTCGAGCTGATAAGATTGCTGAGCAACATGCTGAAAAAAGATTCCAAGGTCAAGTGGACAATAGAAACTAAACAAGCCTTTGAAGAAATCAAAAAAGCTTTGACTCAAACACCAGTCCTTACAAGCCCGAATTTTGACAAAGACTTTATCATATTCTCATTTGCATCATAACATACA
>APFE031483632.1:26669-37542 GCA_000404065.3 Pinus taeda | reverse complement strand
AACTTGTCTAGTATAGAGTTAGGTAAAGTGTGTTTCTTTACTATGTACATTTGTAACTTACAATCCGACGGTCACGATATGTAGTGATCCGACGGTTCATTCTCTCCTCGGTATTACCGACACTTGATCCGTGACTTGACACCTGATTGGTCCATGAATTCTATTTAAAGCGCATGGAGGGTCATTTGTAGGTTCACCGTGCATGAGAAAAGCTTATGTAAATTTTCATTCTTTTATTAATAAATTGCCTGTAGTAGCCACCTTGGCGCAGGCCGTGGACTGTTTCCCTCTCTGAGGGTTTTAACCATGTCAAAATATTGGTGTATTGATCTGTGATCTGTTTGTGAGCGGTGTCCTTTTGGTGTTCTGTCTGAGGAACTTACCCTGTAAATTCCTACAGTAGCTTTATCTCCAAAAGGTTGATGGCTTGGAAGCTCTAATGCTCCAGCATCAATATTGCACATCATGTAGACCAAAGAACTACTCCATCTATAGTATCAATGTTACTTGATCCTTGTCATCAAATTTCCTCATATTAGTCTTTGTAATGTGTTGGGTCTTCAATCCAAAGTTGGAGTCTCTAAAATCAAGACTACATTCATTTTGTTCTCATCATGCGTTTCATGGAATACCTTATCACCTCTAGGAAGCATTTCTTGTAGCAACTTTGTTGAACCTTCCTTCAAACCTTCCATTCCTACTTTTCAAACAACCTTCAATCCTTCCATGTCCCTTTTTATTTTTTCTTCTAAACCATCCATCTTAACATTCATCTCTTCCAATTCATTTTTGGTCTCTTTTTGTGAGAGCTTGTTCCTATAATTTTGATATATCATGTTTCATTTCTTCCTCTTCTTCATGTGTCATAGTAGAGCCTTCTATGGGCTTAATAGGCATATAATTTTTTATTTTTTTTTTGAGCCATTTTGGAACACAATAATTATATCTATACTTTTTTATGCCATTTAATCACTTCAAACTATTTTTTCAAACAAAAGTTATGCAATTTTAAAAATACACATCTTTTGTTTTTTTTTGTTTATGCAATTTTAAAAAATACACATCTTTTGTTTTTGTTTTTTGTTTTTTGTTTTTTGTTTTTTTTTTTAACCTTTAAAATATTGCATCTCTCTTATTTCAGCCTCCAAAGGTCTTAAATTTCATTGTGAGGAATCTCTTTGTGTCTTCTTACAAAACCCGCAAGTTAGACTGAGATTGTATTCTTCAAGATAAAGTTATGTCAAATATCCCACAATGGCCTCATTATGACTGGTTCATTAGAATGGACCTTTATAGGATTCCATGTGTCATTGTTTTAACCATTGGCCATGAAATTCATATACACAAAACTAAAGTTTGTGCAATTTTAGTCAATATTTATGGAATTCAAATATGATTCTCGAGGAGAATGTTATGACGATTTCCCTGAGACACTAGTTTGAGATTGAAATTTTAGGCATACAAAAACCCTAATATCATTGGACCATATCTCTGAAAATATAGTGAAACGGGGTATGAATATTTAACCAAATGCTCATCAAGATTTTTCCTCCATGTGGTAAAAGGTTCACAATCTCAAACTTCAAAGAAAAAAGTTATAGTGAAAATTCCATGATTATCTGTTTGAAGTAGCAAAACCCTAAGATCAAGAGCTTTGGTACCAAATATTATGTATCCAAATCAAAATAATGCAGAAACATAAGAAAAAATATAGAAGTGACTTGATAATAAGTCACTTCAAGGGGGAAACATCCTTTTACATAACATAAATGAACAATTATTAGATGATTCAAATGACAAGACCTACTTTATATATGAGTCTAAAGGGTAAAGATATAATTAGGGCCTACATAACAATAATCATGTAAGGGAACAACAATAAGAATAGTGGGATTCTATGGTGTACAAAATATAAAATATAGGGAATACACTAGTATTATAGGGACCTAATAGACACTCTAGTTCTTATTGTGCAGGGAAAGATACTCTGGTTCTTTGTTGAAAAATGCAGCAAAAAATTCTCAATTTGATTTTGCCTTAATTAAATTGGGAAATTCCACATCAACAGACAACTCGAATGAGTTAGCTGATGTGACATGGATTTTGTCACTCAATTAGCTTAGCTAATTCAAGTTAGGGGCATGAAGTTCAGTTGTATGTAGTGATTCCTAAATTTTAGGAGCCCAAGTTGAGTTAATTTCAATTGTAATCAGTTGAACCAGTTCTAACTATTAATACAACTAGTTGGTGGTCAGTTAAGTAGTAGGACATCAGTTTAACTCATGGATAATACGGCTAACTAATAAATCAACTAATAATTATCCCATGCATGCAAATGATATGAGTTTCATGGTTGTGGTGGAGTTTCCAAGATAGTTAAGTAGTAGTTGTAAACTAGTGAAGTGTACAAGTGTTGCATGAGGTCAAGTGGACCATCCTTGGGAATTGCGCAATCAATTGAGGAATTTTCTAAATAATAGGGGCCCAATTACTCAATAATTTTGTAAGTAAATAGCGGTGTGGTGTGTTGACTTGGTTAAGTACTAGCAAGAATCAGTCATTCAAAAACACATAACAGATAGAGAAAAGTTTTCCTTTTGTAGGTTGAGTTTTGGGATTGAGCTTACAATTGTAATAGCTTCTCTTGTTCACTTTAATAATGAAAACAAGGCTGAAGGGGTTTTTATTAGTTGCTTTCCCCTTAGATACATCTATGTTCTCATGTATGTGATTGATGTGTCTTTGCCAAATTATTGTTCTAAATTGTAAAGTGAATTTTGCAGATGAGTGGAGTAGATTTAAGTCTTGTGTTTTAGTGAATTAAAATATATACACATTAATTTATACAATTATGCATGTCATTCATCTTTCCATTCCCTCAAAGCCTCCTGGGATGCCAATCTTGTCTTATATCATAAATTCACTAGATAAGTCCTTCATAATCATCATAAATTACTACCTAGTTTTCCATTTTATTCTATAAGTTTTGTGTGCATTTGGAAATTCATGGTCATGGCATTCACATAGACCATTTTTCTATGATAATTCATGTGAGGTTTGGATGTTCACAAGTTTGTTTTCTCTCTAATCAGACCCAATAGCACAAGGGTAGAAAACATGGGGATGATGTATTGATTCAAATATTCATCTTAAAAGAACTACATTTTGTCTAGGAGTTCCAAGTAGAAGTGTTGCAAAAGCAATTGACTAAGTTTGAAAATTGGGTTTAATTGAGTGCAAGAAATATTCATCCCAATTTTTTCAATAAGTATTCAATTAATCTTGAAGTTATAATTGAATCACATTTTAATGAAGCCCTCTTGGTTCCAAAAGCCCATGGAAGTAAATTTAGCAAGTGCACCAATCCAAAGTCATTGGGTGGAATCTAGATGGGCCCTTGCAAGGTTGGATTGCTCATTTTCTGTAGGGAAATAGGCCCAACAACTTGAATTTATGTAACATTGAAATAAGCTAAAAGACATAACAATCTACACTTTCCTCCATTCTAAATTCAGTGGGAATTTTTAAATTGGTAGTCAAAATTTTACCATAAAACATGTTTGAAATCATAATTATATGTTAAAGAGAGCATAGGTACATTCATATGCATCAAAAACTAGAATTCTAAAGTTTCCATATCAGACCATATCAAAAAATAAATTAACCATTACAAATGACTTAAAGTCTAAAACAAATATTCTTAGAAAAAGTGTTCTAGAGAGGGTTGTAACATTGTGCGTTATCCTAAACTAATAAATATAGTTGCAAAAGGTAATTTATCATAATAGTGGAATTTCTAACTTTTTTATCTATGTAAAATTTGGTAAAGAGCACCATCTATGTCCAAATTGGACAAGGGCTAAAACAATAGCATTTTCTAGCCTGTCAGGTATTTTTAATTGGTTGTTGTGCTTCTACCACAACATTGCATTAATGTTCTACAATTTTTTTTTAGTGATCGTGGTAATATTGCATCGATTTGTTCTTTATCCTCTTTTCATTTACATATGAAAATGTTTATAGATGAAATATTTTTCAATAGTGTTTTCCAATAAATAAATTATAATGGTGTTACAATATACATAATATTTTTGCCAAATGGTATGTTATTCAAGTTAGAGCCTTAGAGGTGCCAAATTATAGCTGAAACATTCACAAACATTTTATAATGGTATTACAATATAGACAGTATGTTCTATCAAATGGTAAGTTATCCAATTTCAAGGTGCCAAAGTTTAGTTGAGGCGCTTGCAAACTTTTTTAACAATATGTGTGTAATCCAAGTTTGCATCAATTGCAGCAAGTGTGTCTCCTCATCTCAAAGATCCAAAGGAATACCAAAACCAGATTTCTCAGACAAATTATGAGGTTCCCAACAAATTAAAAAATCCCTCCAAGACAAAAGGACCAGAGGTATGTTATACCCATAAACACATAAAATAGTGGACGCTTATTCATTCATATATAGAAAGATAGATGGATGGATTGCATCTATAAAATATTAAGTTTAAAGAGATGAAATATAGAGGTGGAGGTACTAGTTTTGGAGGGGAAGGAGAAAGGTCTAACAATACTCTCTCAAGCCAAAAAAAACAAGTTTCTGTTGGCACAAAAATGACAACAGGGAAGAGACACTATGTTTAGGCTCAAGGGGCCAACAAGGCTTCGTTGTAGTCTAGGAAAATTATGAAATTTTCACCTTACCTGGATGGAAAGGAGTCTCATCCAAAGCATGCCATAATTGAAGTTAAATGGAGCTGGGAGGGGTAACGAGGAAATTTAAAGTAAATACCAAAATAGCTCATCACACTCAATCCATTGTACCATCTAAGACTATCATTCCATTCATGTCATCACAGGAAACTATGTAGCTTTTGGTAATTCATTTAAAAAATTAAAGAGCCCATAAGGAACACAACAATACAATAAGGAACCCAAACTGCTTATTTCATTAACTATAATATAAGAGAGTACATGACATAATACAAAAGGCTTGAGGCCCATTCATTAAATACATAGAGTACTTTTACAGAACACAAATGATAGGAATAAATCATAAGAAGAGCTGAGGATAGACCTAGCTCTTCCACAATCAATCTGACTCTCAGGATCCTGCCCTATTTCACCCCTCATCACCAAACACTTCCTCATACTATCTTTTGCCTTTTATCCTTTGTTTTACATTCCCATTTCCAGCTCTGTTTGGATGACTTCGCCCTCGACTGCCTTCTATTTACCTTTCTCTATTGTTTCTGTACTCTTTCACCACCTAGTCGTACATTCCCGTTCACTCCCAGTTCTTGTACCTTTCCTTTGGCTGTCAGCTCCGCAACTCAGACCATTGTCCCTGCCACCTATTCTTGACCTTTCTTCCTACCAAAATCCAAAATTCAAAATTAAGGCCCCAGCATGCCCTGACCACAATTCTTTGACTCTTCCCTAAGTTAATCTATCTCCAGCGTTGTTATCTCTGTTGTTTCTCTTGGAGGGGCCTCTGTTGTTATTGTTTGTTGTTGCGCTGGTTCCTCCTCTTGTGACAATGTTTCTTCTACCACTGGCTGTGCTCATCCTACTTCTTCTGCTACACTATGAACTTCTTTTCCAAACAAAGGCCCCAACTCAAGTACTGCGACAATAGTTTCTTAGAGGAAGCGGTTATAATCTTGCAATGTCGCCTACCAAGCTCCTGTAAGGGTTTTTGCTTATTAGGGAAATTCGTCCGTGGATGTGGAGTTTGGTTGCTTAGGCTGAGCATTTTTTAGTTGCTCCACTATTCTTAGACATTGTCACATACCTCTTGTAGTGCTCTTACCTATTTATGGACCGGGGGCCTCAGGTCCTGGATTTTCTTCTTTGATACGACCGATTCCTCCTCAATTTACTGTACCCTAGCCTCGAGAGAGGCGATCTCGTCATCAGTTTTCATCAACTGCCCTTTATCCTTGTAGGTCTTGTTGTCCACGATGTGTTGTTGGAGTTGTTGGTGAAGTGGATAGACTCGTTGGTCTTCATGGATAAGCCACCTGACCAATCATTGACTTGCTTCAGTAGCACATAACCATCTGCAATGGCATTCGTTAGCAAAGCTTTTAGTGAAGCGATAGTGTTGAGTTTCTTCTTGATTTTTGTGATATAGCTTGTAGCTAGATCAGGAAATGCTACTTTGGACATATCTAAAATATTCTTCATCTCCTTGTTGGTGGCCACAAGTTCCATGCATGCTATCTAAATATGGTCAGAACAGTCAACCAATGTGATGGATGAAAAATCCTCGGACGCTTCAATTACTAAATCAACCACGTTGGCCAAAGTGATCTTAGCTTCGATGTGACCTAATCGACCTGTAACTGCGGCTGTTGATTGGTCTGTTGGAGCTAATCTCACTCTGCCATGATAGCAACAATTTGTTTCTTCTGCTTCTCGTGCTTGACGACTAGGTCATTGTGGATCTGTTTAGCCCTCTGAGCTACATTTTGGATAAATCCAAACAACTATGTGGATGACCAATGTTGAAGGTTATGCGGCTACATTGTTGATGGGTCCAGGAAGGTGCTTTGCATGGGTTGGCCACTAGCAATGGATTTTTCAGAGTGGCCTTGGAGGGAAGTTACAGGCTGCATGGTCTCAAGAAACTAGGGAGCGCAAGGGATAATGACTAGTTCCGAGACAACGGGGAAATCTATAGGAAATGAGGCTTCAAATAGTTTGATCACAGTGGATTGTATTTATGAAGTGATTGGTTCCTTGCTCAGGAACGAGATTGTTACTAGCAATAGTTATACTAGGGAGGTTTGAACAATAAATGTACTTCACCACCATCCAACGACTGTGTGGACTAGATAGCCTAGTAAAATTCCATTTATTTTGTGGCTATGGAGGTCCTTATAGGGATTGTGTTAAATAGGGTCGCGAAGGTGGAATATATGTGGGAGGAAGGATCCCGTGACTTGGGTGAAATAATAGAGGTGGATTGTGGGTTTTCTTCAACAATTACAGAGGCTAATGTTGTCTGGAGTCAATCCTCGGTGAGGTCAACAACAGTCACGACAGGCATTGTCCTTTGTTTCTTGGCTACTGGTACCTTGGTGCCTTTGGGCTACCTGGGTTTGGGGATGGTTGGCTTAGTCTGAGAGTGAGGGCTGTGAGGTGGAATAGCCACAATGAGGGGAGTAGTTATGATCGAATTAAACAAAGTAAACCCTTGAAAAAGACTGGACTAGGGAGTCATACCTGGTGAACCCATGAAGCGATAAATTGTTTGTTTAATGGAGCTCATATGTTGATCCATTTGACAGACCATTGGCTATAAATCCTCCTCTGGCCCCCTTTTCTTGTTGCTCCTATCCATGTCTCCTATCTACGGTTCTGGTTGCATGCCCCTAAACAAATATTTAAATTGGCCATCTGTAATCTTGGAGGAAATTCCTAGCCACGGTCTAACCTCCATGTGGAATGACCATTCTGACAATCTGAACCTCTGTGAACTCATTTGGAAAGTCTCCGGATCGACGCATTGTGGCCTAATATAAGTGTGGCATGTGTTAACCCAAACCTGTTTTATTGCCAGTAACTATCAAGCAATACCTTGGGGATTATTTCCGCTACCCTTATGGTCACCAACATCTTCTCATACAATTCCTTAAAGCATTCCTCATTGATCTCTTTCCTATTTGGGTCCCTAGACACCCTCCATGGTGTGTATCTAAGAACCAGAGGTTGCTAATCTGTGATTTCTGCGAGGTTCCTCCCTGATCTAAATTTAAACAGGAACACAATAGCTTACAAATATAACAATATATATAGAGATGCAGTAGAAATAACACTTCACCTCATTAATATCAAATACTGAAATATGATTACAAACATAATGGAGATAAGACTAGCTCGAGCGATGGTAGTTTATATCTGAGAAGAGATGTGGTGGCTACGTGCCTCTGAACTGTGTTACAATGAGGCTTGAAAGCCTATTTATTATTGAGAAACAATGGAAAAACCTAAAAATCCAAAAACCTAACCCTAGGAGATGAAACACCAAACTGTGGGCCCCTTTGGGGTAAGTTGGTACATCAACTTCCCAGGGTCGTAACTTTGGCATACCATCTTCATTTGACGCACAAGGTACCTCATTAGAAAGATCTATATGAGGACTACAACTATTGATAGTGAATATTGAGTTGAACAATCATATATGCCACCAATGGTTTTCCCAAACAATGTTGTTTACTGCCTCAAAATGAATCCATAATTTTAGGTCTCAAAAAATGCCAAAAATAGTAAATTGTGCTACAATTAAGGAAACTGAAAAACTAAAAGAAACAATGGTGGGGGTCCAAGTGGAATAGGCGAGTGGCCACCAATATCCACCTGGATCACTTCCTCTTAGCAGGCACCATTTCCACATCGTGAAAGTCATAATCAACTACCCAAAAATGAAATTTGTGATTCATCTGTATACATCTTCGCAAGCTTCAAATTGCTCATTCAGTATAAATGCCAATCAGTTGAGCGAAGATCCCTTGCAACAGTGCTCCACAACTGATATGATTTCCAATGTGCACTTATTTTTGGAGGAGTGTCTCATTACCTTCTCTGTAATGTTGTAGCAGGTGAATTTGATGTGGTCCTTGTTGATCAAATCTATTTTGGTGCCCTTGCCAGTGTGCTTTGTGTTATGTTTGGTGTCATAATCATTTTCCCCCTCTTTCATGGCTCACTTTGACCTAGTCTAGAATGTTGTCGAGGTTGCATCTCCTGTTGCTTAGAGTCCGGTGAGGTGCTGTATGTCTTCCACATGAATTAGATATTCCTTGTCTAACGAGAGTAAGCCACCATGCATCCTTCTCAGTAGAAGTTTAGTACATTTCATAGCAGCAAAAGACGGTCTGAAAATTGGCAGACTCCTCAAATTGATCAAATTCGACCACTGAAGTGATTGAAATGTTCCTTTGATGTTTGTCACCATTGTGCTATCACCCTTCAACACTTCTTCTGTATATACCTCTGGCTTGAGAAGTAGAAACTGGAAACAATCTGAAAGATCGTTGTCTACTAGTGTGGCCTTATCATATTTACCATACAATGATTTTATAATCATAATTCAGTCATCTAATTTGTCTTCTAGAACTAAGATTATCTTCATCATACTTTTGTGTTGCTGATATACAATAGTTACAAGAGGTTGATAGCTAGTGCCTGAGTGATGTTCCTGAGTTTCGAACCGAGACTCGAAGATTTATGTCACCTAAATTAGAACTTCTAAAAATTCCTATATAACCATGCAAATTAAGTAGACTAGCTTTGACACGATATCTCTGACTAGACTCGCTAACTAATTACTACAACAACTTTCCCTATGCAGACTCGATCATGTTAACTGGCCTTTGGCTGAGCTATGCCTGAATTGGATGACACATGATGGGAAAAGTACAAGGTTGAGAAGATGGGTAATAATGTGACTATAATGGCAGCTTTATTGGTTAAATCTTTCCATAACGGGAAAATATTCTACGGAAATTTACCTGAAAGGGGTATTCCTACCTAATTATTATAGAAAAGGCTCTATGTATGATGGATAAAATGTGTGAAACATGTGATTGACCTCCCCAACTATAGTCGGTTGTGTTGAGGTGGCATAGGTGTTGTAACTAAACTAACTCGCGAGAATTATTGTATGGATAATAAAAGAAAACAAACTTAAATGGACTGATTATTTGGCTGTCTTATTCCTACTGACTCTAAACTTACCTATAATCCATTTTAAGAGAACTCATCAATTAGAGGATTGGGTGTTGTTCTAGTGGAAAGGCTTCAGGCATGCACCATTCACCCATACTCATAACAATATTCCATCCAGTTGTGCTAGTTTCATTACTCCGGATTCCATAACTTCTGCGACTATGAATGGACCAAGCCAATGCATCTACAACTGACTCGAGAATTTCTATGACTTGCTGTCGTATAATAAAAATTTTCCTCCAACTGTGAACGATTTTCTCTTAATGTGCCTATCATGCCATGCTTTCTGCCTTGTTTGCTTGACAGACTAGTGGAATTCCGCTAGAAATATGGCTTCATCTAATTCCATCAATTCCTCCAATTGCTTATGTAGTGATGCATAGTCTGTCATATTTTTAGCTTGGGAAATGAATATGCTCGGTACTAAAAAATTTAGCAGGTACAACGGCTTCCCGTCCATAGACCAAACACAATGGTGTTTGCTTGTGTGAGCGCTCGACTTTCATTCGGTATGCCCATAGTGTGGCTGGCACACGCTCATCCCAATCATCTCGACTCACCGACCATATCTTCGTTAGTCCCTTTTTCAATATCTTGTTGAATGCTTCAACCATCCCATTCACTTGAGGATGGTACAAGCTACTCTTATGATGTTGGACTAGGAAATTCTGCAGTAAGGACACAATTATTTCATTTATAAAATGAGTCCCTTGGTCACTTGTTAGGATTTTTGGGCATCCAAACCTAGATATGATGTTTTCAAAGATGAACCTCATGGTTGTGTCTATTGTACATGTTATATACCTAGGGGGGGTAATATGGGGTACCGAGGGAGGTACCCAAGGTAATAATGTAATAATGGGATGGGCCATAGTAATAAATAAGGTGGTTAACCCATGTCATGTAAGGGACCACAAGTAGTTAATAATAATGTAAGGGCCCCATGGTATTAGTTGATGGTATGAGGAAACCATGGTAATGATGCATGGTATTGTATGTATGAGGCCTATATAGAGGCTAGAGACTCCACATGGAGAGAGGAAGAGAAGTATTCTTGTATGACAGGCATATGGCTTGTGGAGTATTCTCCTTCCTTAAGGAGTGAATGTACGGTGTTGCCCTACCTTAAGGGTTTGAT
>APFE031483632.1:0-23978 GCA_000404065.3 Pinus taeda | reverse complement strand
CAAGTGTACAAGGATTTGAAAATTTCTATGGATAAATATGTGTTGCATGGTGATTTTTATGCTTCAGAAATGGATAATGTGGATGTTGTTTTGGGATATCCTTGGATGGAATCCATGGGTACTATCAATATTAATGCGCAGAAGAAATTCCTCAAGCTATGGTATAGAAAGAATAAAATTACATTACAGGATATTTCCATCTATAAACAGGTAGAGCACATGGAAGCTGAAGCAGAAGATGTTCAAGTGACTGATATATCAGATGATGAGCCTTTGATGATCGACAACCAAACACAAACAGAGGCTGCAGAAGAAAATACTACAGGTGATGATACATGAGAGGAGGGCTCAGTGGTTGAAGTCATATTGAAAAAGAAGACACCACAACAGGCACCACAGCAGGGTGAAGTCAAGCAGAAGACACCGTTGGTTAAAACTTCAACATTTCATCACCCACATCACCCCGTAAGACAACCATCAAGATGGCAACCAATTAGTCACAAGGACAACAACCCCCACAAGATGGATACAAAGGAGAGACGATCCACCTACTACACATCAACACAGAAGAGCGGCCACGGTCAACTTCCCATCTCCAAGGCAGTCGAGGCACCAGCGAGATCAAGGGTTCACCTTTCTCTTGGATGGCTAGAATGCACGTGCCATGGTATCAGTCGGATCCTACTCTTTTGAGTAGATCCTTATTATTGTGTTCTTCCCATGTTTTGGGACGAAACATGCTAAGGGGGGTGGAATGTTAAATACCTAGGGGGGTAATATGGGGTACCGAGGGAGGTACCCAAGGTAATAATGTAATAATGGGATGGGCCATAGTAATAAATAAGGTGGTTAACCCATGTCATGTAAGGGACCACAAGTAGTTAATAATAATGTAATGGGCCCATGGTATTAGTTGATGGTATGAGGGAACCATGGTAATGACCCATGGTATTGTATGTATGAGGCCTATATAGAGGCTAGAGAATCCACATGGAGAGATATGAAGAGAAGTATTATTGTATGAACAGACATATGGCTTGTGGAGTGTTCTCCTTCCTTAAGGAGTGATTGTATGGTGTTGCCCTACCTTAAGGGTTTGATAATAAAGATTCATTTCTATCTATTTATATCTTGTTATTGTTGGGTTATTTCTATTATCTTATACTTTGGGATCAGATCTACAACAAGTGGTATCAGAGCTACAACAGTACAATATTTCACTAGTGTTGCCTCTCCCCATCATGTGAGATATTTGGTAGTTGTGATGATATATCGTGCATGAGAATGATGTGGTGGTGGATTGATCGGCCCAATAAAATCAACTACCCACTTCTCAAAAATCTACAATGTACGTATCGACTATAGTGGTAATTCATCATGATGCGACAATTTTCTAACTCTCTCACACACACCACAGTCTTTTGCATATTCTTTGGCATCCTTATAGAGTGTAGGCCACCATAACCTTGTAAGACCTTCCTCACCATTGCTTTTCCCTTGACATTCCCTCCCACAACTCCATAGTGGAACTCCCATAGGACATCTTGTCATTCATGTTGGAGGAGACATCACCGCAAGACTCGATCTAGGCCCAAATTATATAGATTTCATTTGATTATCTAATAGTCAGCTACTCACACCACCATGTATCTCTTTTTTATCACCTATGTCCCTTCAAACATTTCCTTATGGATAGAAATGTTGGGATTTGCTCCAAGTAGTTAGGTATTGCTTTTATGCGGAATAAATCAGTGTACGGTAGTTGATCATCTAGGGATTCCCCACTTTCCCCAGATTCCAGTTTGGAGTGGTGATCTGGTGCCACATTCAACTGACCTGGTTTAATGACAACCTTGAATGTAAACTCCTGGAACAACACTAACCACCTGCAGATTCTTCCCTCTAAGACTGGGTTGTTGACCAAGTATTTTAATGTAGAGTGATCTGTAAATAATTTGAATGGGGCTCCAAGTAAATAGTGTCAAAAATTTTGCAAGGAGTATACATTGGCTAATTCTTTTCTCTCAGTCGTGGTATAGCTCTTTTATGTAGTTGACATTTTCCTACTTGCAAAGTATATTGGATGATCCAAGTTTCCTTCCCCTGGTTGCGCCAACACTACCCCTAGTGCAATACTTGATGCATCGATATGTGTGTGGAATTGTTTGTTCATTCTGAGTATACTAAGATGGGCGTACTTACCAAATTTTCCTTGAGGATGTTCAACGTCGCTCGACATTTCTCCATCATGTTGAATGTTTCCATCTTCTTGAGCAACTTCTCCATGGGAGCGATTATGGACACAGAGTTGTAGATGAATCGGTGATAATACCCAATGTGGTCTAGTGTCAATCGAAATTTGCTTCACATTGGTTGGAGAATCCATATTTTAAAATTTCCTCAACCTTTGTAGGGTCCACACAAACACCGTCTTTGAAAATTATGTGGCCCAACAACATACCAAATGGAACCACAAACATACACTTCTTTAGTTTTAGGGAGATTTGCAGTTGTCTACATCGATCAAAAATTACTCTAAGTAAGTTGGCATGCTTCTTCAATAGGTTGTACACTATCCAATCGTCCATGTATACCTCCAATAACTAGTGAATGTAGTTTTTTAAAGTGGTGATAACAATTCGGGAGAATACAACAGGTACATTATTTAGGCCAAAAGGTATGACATGATATACGTATGAGCCCCATTCTTTGGTAAACATTGTTTTCTTCTTGTCCTCCTTTTCTATATGGACTTGATGGTACTCTGAGAACCTATCTATAAAGGAGTAGGCTTCATTTCCCGCAACATTATCCAAGACCTGATCATTGAAAGGCATGGGAAATGGGTCATGGACTTAAGCATTGTTGAGGTGACAGTAGTCTACATAGACCCTTATTTCTATGGCGTCCTTCTTGTTCTAGATCACTATTGGGTTGATCCATTATGTTTCGTCTACCAAAAAGATGAGTCATGCCTCCAGCATTTTATCTATCTCCTTCTTGAACTTTTCTTTTGCTCTTAGGTTAAGCCTATAAGGTCTGTGCTTCACAGGCTTGGGATATGGCTTTAACACAATTTTCATTTCACTGATATCTCCTTTGATTCCTTTTAACTCTGTGATTGAAGCTAGGAATAAATCCTCATACTCGCACAATAGATCAAAAATTTCCTTAGTCGTGTGCTCATCCTAGTAGTCCCCTATAGATGCCATCTTTGGTTTGTCCTCCGACCTGATATTATGCTTCCACAGTTTTACTAGGAGTAAGTGGGGAGCATCTGTTATGATCCCTCCTGAATATCAGTTTCTCCTTTAGTCTCTTAAAATGTCAGGTGCCTCAGTCCCTCTAAATCATCCTCCTGTGGATCTGTGATCACCATCTTGCAATCCAGGGACTCTGCGTACCCTGACTCGTAAACGTATTGCAGAATTTTTTCATCAATGCATCCTCCCCATAACTATCATGAGGTGAAGAGTATTCTTTTGATGGCATACAAAGCCTCGGTTAGCCTTCTGTCACTATCTTTAAATGAAAAATTTCTATGGAATTGTTCATCCAATGCGTCCCAGTCCCCATTTTGTCTTCAAATTTCTTCTTGTATATATCAAAGTTGTGGGACTCTACCCAGGGTGTGTACAAACATGTGTACCCATATCTCCTTTGGAATCCATTCCTTGTTTCATTTGTCTGTGCAACATTCCAGGTGTTTCCAGGGATAAGAGTCCCCTCTGTATTTTACACTTTCTCATGGTCGGTCCCCTTTCTTCTTGAACCTTTTTCTCATGGCCCGTTTGACCTTGTCACAATCATGAAGGGTGTTGCGGTGAGATCCCCACCACCATGATAGGCTTCTTGCAGTGCAATTTCCAACAACGGTACCTTGTGTCTTTCCATTATGGTCCTATCAACTTTACTTAGAAATATGTCTACTGAGTCTATGCCATGGAAAGTAGGATAATCACTTACCTCTATCCCAATCCAGTTGATGTGACATATTTTAGTGCAAAGTCTTGTATTGAATTTCTATCCTCCTTTCTGACCCCTCCGTTGTGGGATTGATGTAATATTTCCTTCTCCCTGCTCTTAATCGATATAGATGGTCTAGTGTTCTAGGTTCATCTAAGTTATATACTGGTTTCATGAATCTTGGTCCTTAGTACAGATCCAACAGTTGTAATACCTGTACCCCTTCTACTTCAAAGATCATCAACTCCTTCTTGATATCAATGAAAACATAATTCTCATACACACAGTTGATGTCAAGTAGTGCTGGGTAAGGATATTTTCCCCCCATTACATATATTACCTCAAATTCTACATGTGTTTTCACCCCTGCGACATCTACTTCCGCTTCTTCCAACCTCCCAATGGGAAAAATGTAGTATTAGTTAGCCATCCACAACTAGATCGGTGAGTACTTCAACTATGGTTTTCCCAGTGCCTCCCATGTTTTCTTAGGAAGAATGTTAACGGCTAAACCCAAGTCCAACATTGTGTCTTTGATCTAGAATCCTGCCACTTGTGCATTAATTTAGAACTCCCTGCCTACTCTTTTCCTATTTCTTCAGGCTCTCCTCGTATGCTTCTTTGGAACATTTGTTGAGATTCCTTCTTCCTCAATTTCTCCTTCTGGAAGAACTACTTTCAGACTTATGTGTAGCTCTCCTAACATCTAATCATTATTCACAATCTGTAAGAATATCTGAAACCATTCCTCAATTGGGCAGGACACGGTGGACTTTGTTAAATTTGGTACCTTATCCTTCTAGGGTTTCACCAAGTTTTCAAATATTTTTGTTACCTCCTGAGAGTATCGTTTCTCTTGTCGAAGGTCATATGATTTTTTTGGGGAAGCTACTGGAACAATCTAAGGTTTCTCTGACGCACCCTGATAAACCCCCGTCTTCTTTCCTCCTCTGGTTACTATATTTATGTTAGATAGAGGGATTATTTTAGTAGATCTTGGTTTTACATTGATCAAGTTAGCTCCCCTTTGCCCAGTTCGCTTTGCCCTTCTTGCGATCAACCCGGGGCAATTCTTTGTTTCGTGTGCATTAACCCAACAATGAGAGCACCAAGGTCTTCATGGAAGATGATAGTCTCTGGCGACATGTCCCTCCTCATCATAGTTGTAGCATCGCACAGGTCCCCTGCCTCCTATTATTCCTCCTCTCATTCCTCCTCTCATTCCTGTCCCTTCGAGATTGGTCTCATTGATTCTAAAATTTGACTGGTCTAGCCTCTCTACCAGAGCATCCAATGCTCGACACTGTTCAGTGTGGTGAGTCATGGACACACATAACTCATAGTAGGTATTGTTTGGTATAGTCGAATATTTTTGCAATATCAAGCACAATTGAGGTGAGTGGCCATAGCTCCTACAGACCTCACTATAATAAGGTTGGTTTCAGCCCAGAAATGCCCCTTGCGATCCTATTGTCCCAACCCTAGTTGTAGGCATAGCCCCCTATGACTCAGTGAGCCTTGATGTAGGATTCATGCCTCTTAGCCTCACGCATTCATTCATGACATGACCTTCAACCAAGCAATGGGTGTATTATACGTTGGGTCTCACTGGGTGGACCGGTTGTAAAACTTAAATTTTTTTCTGTTAATTTGACTATCTATTGTTGGAGTCCCATGATCAACGAATCTTGTGACCCTTCCTCTGATATCCATGTGGGTATCCTGCTATTGCCTCAATGCAATTTTCCTTCTCCATATCATGATAGAGGGTCTTAACCTTTTGTTATGTTAAGGGCATCTGGGTAAGGGGTAAGAGTGCCTTGATAAACCAATCCCTTAGGTGATTGGGATCTATGGGATAAATTAGCTTTCTGATTGTGTCCTTGAACCTCTACATCAATTCCTAGGCAGTCTCTCCATCGCATTATTTTATCTCCCATAATGCTGACATCCCTTGCTGATCTATCTGTGGAAGCTTGAATTCCTATACAAAGCTCTTCTTGTTGTCATCCATTGTCAGATTCTAGTTTATCTCTACCTATTTGATAAACCATCTCAGGGCTCTCTCCCTAAGGGTGGTATGGAATTCGATCACCTTCATGTTGTCTGGCATTTGGTGATATCTCCATATCACTTTGCAGGCATACCAGTGTTACTCCACATCCTCATTCGCTCGACCCAAGAACTCTGGGTATCTGGTAAAGGATCCTTCCATTTTGTCCTAAGTGCATACTAGAAGCACAAAACCTTGGGTCCTTGGATGTTGAGATCCTTGCAATTCTAGATTACTAAGGCTACTATTCCCACTACTATTAAAGGTACCAAAATCTGTTTTATATCTAACATGCACACTATGTATCTGTATTTCCTTAAGCAACTTAGAAAAAGATTTACCAGGGTTGTTGTAAAGTACAAGGGAAGGTCAGGGTGAACGCTACTTGATCTTGGGGGGTTGGATGCTTGATTTCATCTGTCACATTTTCCTCCAAACAATTGTTTCATAACATCACACATCTCATCATCCATCTCTTCCTCGTGATTGCTGCAACCACTTCCATTAGACACCTCCCCTGCGACTGGGGAGGGATGGATCCTACCACCTTTCATGTTTCCACCTGGCTCATTTGTCTCTATTCCTTGCTTTGATTTCTCTGCCATCTCATATCTTCCTTTTGGACCCTTCGACACCACTCCTTCTTGGTGTGGTACCTCTGAATGCACCTTCATAGCCTGCATGGCCCTTTCCTATTTCTTTTCTGCTATCAACGCCCTCCTTTGCGATCTCACTTCCCTAGCCCTTCGCTAGTCTTCTACAGCCATCCTTTCAGTGGAATCACAGTCCCCCGTTCAGTAGCATTCCTCCCTTGTATCCTTCCCCCATCACTCGGGTTCTATGCTACCATACTCACTTAGAAAGAAATTAAACCTTCCTCCACCATCAAAACTTTAATCCAAAGGGGTACTTCCTTCAAAAATTTTCCCCTCAGCCCCGATCTGAACACCGAATCAGCCTTTGATAAGGATTGATAACTTTCTGCAGCGAACGCGACCACGTATCCCTCCTACCCAAAACTCTACTACTCTGGTCAAATTAGTGTCCAAGTGTTGGAGTGCTCAAAGATCAGTGAAGCTCCAACTATGATGAGATGGTTGTTTTCCCTTTGGCCAACCCTTCACTTGCAGTCTATGCAACCAATTCTATAGTTCCTCCAGGAACCTACACCAGAAGATCTCGTACTAATCACTTACAACTTCTGAATACAAGATCTCTTCGTTCACCTTAGCAACAATTTGACTTCGAAGGAAACCTTATTGAAACACAAATTGATCCCCTTGGTCATCCCACTAGTTTCTTATTTCTTTCTTAAAGATCCTTGAAACCATATTCCAAACCCATTTCTTTGATTTTAGGTCCTGACAATGGAACAATATTTTGGCATGAAAATGATGAGAGGGAAGATACCATGGGTTCAGGCTCAAGGGGCCAACAAGGCTCTGTTTTAGTCTAGGACAACACCAACATTTTCACCTTACTCGAAGGGCAAGGAGTCTCGCCCAAGGCTTGTCACAATCGAAGTTTGATGGAGCTGGGAGGGGTTTCGAGGAAATGTAAAGAACATACAACAATAGCTCATCAAACTCAATCTGTTGTACTATTTAAGACTGGAAATCCATTCATATCATCACATGAAACTAGCTAGTTGTTGGTCATTCATGTAAAAATTCAAAGAGCCCATAAGGAACACAAAAATACAATAAGGAACCCAAACTTCTTCTTTCATTAACTGTAATGAAAGGGAGTACATGACATAATGCAAAAGGCTTGAGGCTTGTTCATCAAATACATAGATAGTACTTTTATAGAACTTAGATGATAGGAATGAATCATAAACAGAGCCGAGGATAGTCCTAGCTCTTCCGCAACTGATTTGGCTCTCAGGATCTTGCCCTGTCTCACCCATTTCATCACGAAACTCTTCCTCATGCTATCTTTTCTCTTTTATCATTTGTTCTACATTTCCACTGCTAGTTCTGTTCAGGTGACTCCATCCTTAGTTGCCTTCTATTTTCCTTGCTCGCCTGCTTCCTTACCCTTCTGACACCTTGTCGTAACTGCTCATTCACTCCCAGTTCATATCCCTTTTCTTTGGTTGTCATCTCCACAACCCAAACCGTTGTCCCCGCCACCTGTTCTTAACCTTTCTTCTCACCAAAATCCAAAATTCAAAATGAAGGCCCCAACAACGTTTCTTCTCATTTCGGTGTAGAGAAAGCCATGACTTTATGGAGGTAAGTTGTAACCACTCAAGTCAAAAGATTTGCAACACATAAGTTTGAACAATGACTACAGTAATTCAGAGACTATTCACATATTATAGTATGAAACAAAGGAGTGTCGTATATCAATTTGGTGTCTAATTTTGATTTGAATTTAAAATTAAATCATTATAATAATAACGATTATTTCCATTAAGTAAGATTAAATTTGTTCTCTTCCATATTAAATGGATTACTTTTATTTATCAAAATGAAATGAGAAATCATATATTTCCCTTTGGCCATATGTGTATTATTGATTACATAGGTAGGGAGAAAGAGAGTTGATGGAGATGGAATGATGGAATATTGTATCCAAAATGCGCACTGTCCCGCATTCGCTTTGATAAGGAAAAATAAATGAGTTGGTGGTTATCTCATCACTAGAAGATGATAGAAGAACTTATGGTGACTAGTCTGACACCAAATTCCCTGCAATAACTATTATTATTAACTATTACTGAGCATAGGATATGATCAATGATTTGGATATTGTGTATTCTCTTTCTATTTTTAACCATTGAATCTCATTCATCTGAATATATAGGATATGATTATTTCTATGCGGCGAACATATAATCATACAAAATCTGATGCAATGGGGGATTGATGAGTGAGTTTGATCCCTTTGACCAGTGCTCCTGAACAAGATATTCATGTCTTTCCATTAAAAATTTATATATACATAGAAATTGAAGATTATTTTAACACCACTACTTCACTAGAATCTTATGATGCCTACCTGTTTTTCATATAAAATTATTACAACCTTTTAATTATTATGTTTTTGTTTAATATTATGAATTAGTAATTATGGTGACCTTCTAGACATTGTCGAAACCTGGTGTTATAAATTGAACCTTGAAATTTCTTCCTCTAATTCATATATATATGCAATTGACTTCCTAGTTGGTCCAACATTTGGGGAATATGCACCTATCATTTGTGGTTAGTATGTATTGGGTCAATCACCTTTTCCTTCTCCTTTATTTGGTGTTCCCTTGTCTCCATTTCATTTGCCTCCTTTTTATGGTGTTTTTCTCATAAATTAGAATAATATATTTATTGATACAAGAAAATGTCCCTTGTCAACTTCACAAATTCACTAAAAAAAGGGCCTAATTAAGCCTTCCTTTGTTGAAATGGTGACTCTTCCTATTATGGCCCAATTCCCATTAACTAGGGTATGAGAAATGAAATGTAATACCATGTAATACAAAGTGTAGTATGAAATGTATCTAACTAATTTTAACTAGGAATGATAACTAAGATTGGTAACTCCATTGGTGACAAAGGGGGAAGCCCCATTAGAAACATTTTGAGGTCTAAAATGGACCTCCTAAGGAATATTATAAAATAATAATGGAAATAATAAAATAAGATTAGATTACATCATCAAATTTTAGAGGGAAAAAGGAAACTACTTTTTTCAACTCGTATTTTCAACCTATCTCCGTACAATTTTACTCAAATTTCGAGCAAGATCACTCGTTGGATGCATAATTTATTTCCTTGTTCAAGGAGTACCAATGTTACATACTTTCGATGGAACCTACTGCAATAAAAATGATAAATACATGAAAAATGTGATTGTAATCATGTTTTTCATGCATTTCTCATTTTCTTTGATCACATTTTTCATGTATTTCTGATTTAACCTGTAGCAGGGTCCATCAAAAGTATTCAACATGGGTACTCCTTGGATGAGGAATTAAATTCTTCATCCAATGAGTGATCCCACTCAAAATTTGAGTAAAATTGTAGGGAGATAAGTTGAAAATATAAGTTGAAAAAATAGTTTTATTAATTTTTAATATTTTTTAATCCTTGTACCTTTTTACTACAAAATGGTGAATCATCCCCCATGGTTGACATCATCATCTTCAATCCTATTATTTCTTATAAAATTTATTTTTGGTTGTACATTTTTTTGGGCCCATTTTTGACCTCAAAATTTCTCTAATGACTTACTCTATAAAAATGACCCTATCTGAAACCCTCTCATTTTCCTCACGAAATTGAAAGGAATTGACCATCTCATAAAACGAACAAGTTAAAATGAAACTAGTTACATAACATAAGGAACAATAGTATACAACTAAATGCAAGTGAATAATTGGAAACCTTGAGCACTTAAGAACATTCAAATAGTAAGATACTTCTTGTTCCATATCTTATGTTAGTAGTAATAGAGAAACGAGCAATAAACAAGATATAGAATAGTCTACATGATACAATATTTAAACCCACAAACACTAAGAGATATTGAGAGGAGATAATAGTCCATAAGAAAACCTAGATATATAAGAGTATGACAACTAGTTAAAATTTTCCTCTTTATTAAGATACGAAGAAAACTTAGAATGTAAATAAAAAGACTCCTTCAAATGAATGTATGAGTTCCCTTCAGACAAAATAGGGTGACCCTCGACCTTCATTGTGACCCTTGGTCTTTGAAGCAATGGTTAGTCTTCCAATTGACCCTTGGCCCTCAAAATGATTTTTTATTACTTTTTATGACCAAAATTAAAATTAACTAATAATTATATTGGCCATATGGGAAGTATAATATCTTGATTAAATGAACATTTCACCAAACATTTCCCCATATGCGTTGGACACATTCCATAATTGTTGAATTACGTTAACCTGATCATTGAATTGCATTAGAGAATCCTTGAGGGAGCATATGGCAATGAGCTTAGTTAAGTGATCATTCACCAATAGGATAAGATTATCTTGTAGGCATGTGGCCTTCCTTGTAAGTTCCATTTTCACCTTTTTTTGAATTCTCTAGAATTTCATGAGTTTATTTTTGATTTTAATATTTACGCCGTAAGGCGTTTCCCTCTGAAATGAACTCCCTCAAATGCCCTTCTGTCGTAATCGTAGTCGTTAGATATTTTGTTAGATGATTGAACAAAAATCAACCATCTAATTTAATAAAAAAATGTTTTAAAACATTAAAATACCCTCAAAGAAAACTCCGCTCGACATCTGTGCACTTTTTACGGAGGAGTTACAGGTAGAGTCCATTTTAGTTCTTAGTGGAGTTTATGGCAATGAACAATGCTCTCCGCTCCACATCTGTGTGCTTTTTACGCAGGAGTTCCAGGTAGAGTCCATTTTAAGTGGGGATCAATACCCGTCTCATAACAAAGAAGAACTTAAACCTTTTGAATCCCTTCAGAGTGAATCCCAATCTACATGAAAATGCTGACCTATCAGGCCCTTTTTTGTTCTGCATAGCATTTGGGCTTTGCCAGCTTCTAGCATGAAAGCTTCACTTCGGCGTAATTTTGGGCTGGATGACAGTCGCTTCCCTGTTCCTTTATTTGTGTTCAATATGTTGGCAGGGAGAAATGGTAACTTGGATCTGTACAGATGTCTGAGCTTGGTGGGCTACTGTATGCTACCAATGGTGATTTTCTCGACATCTGCGCTTTTTATCCCACCTCAAGGACTTGTCATGTTTGTCATGGTGGCATTGAGCATGCTTTGGTGCACAAGAGCTTGCAGCATTTTATTGATTGTCTTGGCATCTCACGACGATGAACAACGAGGCTTGGTGGCATATGCTTGCAGCTTGATTTACATGCTTTTCTCTCTCCTGGTGATTTTTTGAAAGGTATTTGTTTCGGTGGCACAGATCTTTTGTAGTAATTGTTTGGAGTGGGAACAGGCGGAGAAAAATTCAACTACATTCGTGGGCTTTGGAAACAAATCCATTGTTAAGCTTTTGTAATGTTGTATGGAATATTTTCTTAAAAATGAGGCAAGAATTACCTTAATTTTTTAAAATCTTAACAGAATTTATGTTGTCTTTATGGTAGTCTTTCTGATCCATTGGCTTAATTTAATTTGATTTGTAGGCATTCTTTCTTTTGTTAACATAGATCTGTAATTCTAGACAGAGCAGGGGAGAGTTTTCCTCAACAAACTGCTTGCGAGCATCATATAAATTTGACGTTAGAACTATATTGCTTATATTTCCTTGTCTCTTGTAATATTTCTATGTATGGTTATGCCGTATGGTATGTAAGTTTCTTGATGTAGCATGGCAAAACTGCTCTACATGGTAATATTTTGGACTTGTGTGAATGGCACATGGATCTATTGCATTATTTTGCTTTGTCGGGGTGTGTGCTGAAAAGTTGAGTATGTTTTTCATCTGCAATGTTACTAATGGCACTTAGTTTTCATATGTGTTATGTCATGATTGCACATGAAAAGTGAGAAAATTACTGCAAAAATTTATTTGCTGGTGGAGTTTAAATGCCACACCTGTTTGTCCTTAGAAAAATAATCAGGGGTTATTTTACAACTATTTCTTTAGTCAACAAACAAGGATTTTATTAATATACAGAAGAAAGCACTTAGCGTTGATTTTTAGTCACAAAATTATGGGGCTTTAGTTTAGATCTTGGATCCCAGTTTTGCAGTTCAGAAATAAAATATTCCTGGGCCATATCCGTGTTTGCAGTGGTTCAAAAGACAGATAAGGGGAAACCAAAAAACAGGTGTGACTTTCAAATCATCATCTTCTACCAAATTTATCTATTAAAGTTCCCTATTGGTGTGTTTATTAGCTAGGCTTCTCCAAGAAAAAAGTACTAAGATGAACTAGATTACTTAAGCTGAGATTTTCCTAAATATTGCCAACTAACAGGTATCAGAAAATAAAATTCTGTAACCAGATTCAATCCCGAAGGGAGGAGTCACTGGGGTGGTGCTGGCTTTCCCAGGTTCCAAATTTCCATCTCCATTGAATCCACAACTTGGTGACTCATCCCCAGAGAACAGTTGATCCCCACCTTGGCCAAAATGTACTATGTCATAATCCTTGTATCTTCTATGACGAGTTCAATGGACTGGGGCATGGTCTACATGCCCTCGTGGGCTGCTTGTTGTGAAACCCCTCCCCTGTAAGAGCAACTTTGTTAGTCATCTGCATCAACATTAGCATTTCTATTATCATGTCAATCAGTAGTCTTCCCTACACCCACCTCCTCACCCAATCAACTTTCCTTTGCGTTCTCATATCTAAGAAGGAGATGTGATGTTATAATTAATGTGCCTTCACCTTTCTTGTTGTTATAGGTGATGTGGCTACCCCTTGTGGATTGTTGTTTGCATTGCCACTTGTCCTGCCTTTGCTGTCATTAATTGCTCCATCTGTTACATCTCTTTGAGGCCTGCCTGGGGCTGCCTCGTTCTCTGCATCACTGGCTGACCTCTCTCACGAACTCTATAATTGTGTGGTAGTGTTTACATTTCTCTATCTTACACCCTGTAGTTTGCAAGTGTTATTCTCCCTAATTGGCCTTGGTGCTGAGGTTATCGAATAACTATAGAAGTTTTCTGATACTTCTAATTCTTATACTTGGGAGTTTTATGAATCTCTATTCTCCATGTTTTAAAGCAACCCTGTTAGGGGAAAGCGATTTTGGAAGTTTCTTGAACAAAGAATTGTTCTGTGCAAGTCAAATTCCTTGTGTTGGAACTTATAAATTGAGAAAATTGTTGGAGGAAGCCAAATTAAGGAACCTTAAGGGTTCAATATCTTTAGAGATTGCATCAACAAGGATTTTAATATATTTACTCCAGGGTCAGATACGCTGTGAGATTAAAATCGCCAATTCCTAGGTTATGTGCTTGTTGAGGTTTAGTATACTGTTTTCTTTGCCCAACCTCCGAGATGTCTTCCTGGATATGTTTTCCCAACTCCACTTATTCATGCCTTATGCACAAGAATTTAATTTTTTGCTGCACCAAGAGTAGCTAGGTGCGTCTACAGTCCATTATGATAGAGATGTTGTCACATTTGTCATGTGGGAAATGCTTACATGTTGGCTTCAAAAAAGATATAATATTTATAACAAATAATAGTAAAGACTTAGCCAAATGTATATACAAACAGAAATAAAAATCTTTCTCTCCCCCTCTCTCTCTATATATAAGCGATTTGATTAAAAAAAGCATGATCTATTCCATATGGTATGAAGTATTCAATTATGCAAGGGGAACTCTCCTCCAAGTTTTAGGCGTGCTTTGTTGAATTAAGGCTAATTTTGTACTGCCCATTATTGCTAGATAATGTCAATTATGTTTTTCTCTGTACATATGAAGTAAAATAAATTATAAAAATGTGGTTAAAGTAGGTTGTGACCTACATTAAAGTTTGGGGAATGCCAGTTCATTTTTAATGTAGCTAATCCTGACCTGATATTGCAATGTGAAGCCAAAATTTCCTATATGGATTGCTAATTCAACCTAACTAAAGTAACCTACCAATGCAAAATGGCTCCTAGTCTTAGGAGTTAAACATCGAGCAACAAGCTTGACAAAGTTGATGAAATCTTATATAAAAACAAGAAATATCACTCGATATTGTTGTTTAACTCTTATGCATTTTGGAGTTGTGTTCATGGTATATCAAATTTGTTTTCAGGTTCACCAATATATATGGAAAATATGTTGTTGCTGTTGAATATGCTAGTTGGTTGTACTACAATATCTATTGGATGCCATAGTTATGAGAGTCAGACATGGTGAGGTCAAAGATTATTACTCGGCTAGAACTTGGTCTTTGACTTGGCAAAAGGCTTGGCTCAAACTTGGCCTTTGACCTAGTGAACTACTTGGCTGAATAAATAATGCATAAAACATTTATCAATGTAAATACAAACAATTAGACACCACATATGTAAGTTTACTGACTTATATCACTGTTCACATGTAATGGTGCAAATAGGAGAAATTACAGTGAGATACATAAACTACAAACTATAAACATAAAATACATTAACAATAATGCTTGAAATGGTCTCCAATGTCCAAAAACACTTCAAACTATAAAGTAATAAAGACATACTATGTCAAGGGACTTGACCCATGAAAAATATTTATCAATGTAAATACAAACAATTAGACACCACATATGCAAGTTTATTGACTTATATTGCATGTACTGGTGTAGATAGGAAAAATTACATCGAGATACATAAACTATAAACTATGAACATAAAATACATTAACAATAATGTTTGAAATGGTCTCCAAAGTCCAAAAAAGCTTCAAACTATAAACTAGTAAGGACATACTATGTCACGGGTCATGACTCATGATTCATCAAGATCATCAACACAGGTTGCATCCTTAGGAATGTCTTCTGGTGAGGACCAACTTTTGTATCTGTTGTACTTCTCCCTTGAGGGGGTTATCTCAGAAGGTCCAATACTTGATTCATGCACTTCCGGCAATTATGGGACCCCAAGCCCATCCAAATAAAGTTGTCCCCTAGAAAATATGCTGGATGACTCTTTGAGTCTCCACAATCCAATTTGAGTAGTGATCAGTCTCCTCCAAGACTATGGGGTCCACATGAGAAGTATTGTTCAACCAATTGCCCCCTTGAATTGAACATTGTATTGCACAAATTGATTCATCCAACAAATTTTGTTCCAAACTTTTACTCTTCTTTGCGTGAATGCACTCAAACACTGAAAAGTGTTACATGTTTCGTTGTTGATTTGGATTAAAAACCTTTGCAACTTAGGGAAATGACTTGCAAATTGGTTCCACAAATAAGCTGCCAGAAGACAAAGTTCTAACAAATGAGTCAATCTAAGTTTCAGATTATAAAGTATAGAAGAGTTAAAATAAATAACTTGAAAAAAAATTAAAATGCACATCTTGTTCATTTTTTCTCGTTCCGCCGTAAGGCATTTACCTCTAAAATGAACTCCCCCAAATGCCCTTCTATCCTAATCGTAGCCGTTAGATCTTTTGTTAGACGATTGAACAAAAATCAGCCGTCTAATTTAATAAAAAATGTTTTAAAACATTCAAATACCCTTAAAAAAAACTCTGCTCGACATCTGTGCGCTTTTTATGGAGGAGTTACAGGTAGAGTCCATTTGAATTCTTATTGGAGTTTATGGCAATGAACAATGCTCTCCGCTCCACATCTGTGCGCTTTTTACGCAGGAGTTCCAAGTAGAGTCCCTTTGAATTCTTAGTGGAGTTTATGGCAATGAACAATGCTCTCCGCTCCACATCTATGCGCTTTTTACACAGGAGTTCCTGGTAGGGTCCGTTTGAATTCTTCATGGAGGTTATGGCGATGAACAATGACGACACCAGAATGCTCACAATGAGAGAATTGCAACGAAAGGAGCTCAGAGCAATGTGGCGCCAACGACCTAAGGTCAATAGGAGCAAGCCCAAGGCTGTGGTGTTGCAGAGCTTCAAACCACCAATATCGGAATGCCAGAGACATCAATTTCAGCAGCAACAACAATCCAAGTCCACTGCGAGCATCAGAGGCTAGGGTAGGAAGCGAGGCATGCCCAGGACTGGGGATTGCGAGAAAATTGCTGCAGCAGCAACCCAAGGCCACTGGGAGATCCAGATGCCAAGGCAGAAAGCGGGGCAAGAAGCTCCGCGCTGTGGCCTGTGGAATCGCAGTGCTTAAACCCACTAATGTACCAATGTCGGAATGCGAGAAACATCAAATGCAGTAGCAACAAGAGTCCAAGGCCACTGCGAGCACCAGAGGCCAGGGTAAGAAGTGGGGTAGGAAGCCCCAGACTGTGTTACATGAAGGCATTGATGGTGGTGTGAAGAAGAGAGGGCGGAAACGCAAGGTCAAAGAGGAGCAGGAAGAAATTGGGGTAGAATTTGGGGTTTTGAAATTAATGAATGCGGGTAACGAAGATGATGTTAATTGACGAGGATTGCAATAAGGAAGCAACCAATGGCTTTTTGGAGTACAATGCATCGATTTCGAACACATAACTTAAACGACCTGCGCCACTGAATTTAAGCAACGAGGGGTTAAATATTACCCCAACTCCTGATGTTTTCAAGGTTAAGAATACCAAGAATTTTGTCAGAAAAATGCAGATGGGGGTGGATAGTATATTCCAACATAGAAGAATAAAATGAAGGCAACATCACAATATTCCAGCATAGGGGAATAAAATGAAGGCAACGTCACAGAACACTGTGAATACGAATTTCCATCACTGTAAAAGAAATGACAAAGGCAGAGTAGTCTATTTTTCCAAATGTCCAAAAAAGTATTGTCTTATCTGCATTCGAAAATAATACTAAAGAGCAGGTGTATATATATATTTGTTCTTTCTAATGGTTTTTATTTGTTCTTTCTAATGGTTTTTCTTTCCATTTCTATACATGTAAAGAGGGCCATCGCGCTTACTTACGGTAACTAATAATTTGCCTATTATGGCAGGTCAAGCCTTGTGTTTCCAAGCCACCACAGGTGAGAAAGTTGTCCTCTAGCATAATTCAATGCCCTTTCTGATTTGCTAACCTCTAATTCTTCTAAGCTTAATATGGGGTTTTAATGGATTTGATATTTGTACAAGTGGGTACTCAACTCCTTCTAAGCTCAACTTTATCTGCCGCAAATGCTATCGAGGATGAGCGCCCCAACCAACAACTGACTTCCAGGTTCTGCTGCTTCCAAGTTATTGAATCTTGGTCCATCTTAGGCAGGGTTTTGCTTGTAGGTTTTTCCCTGGGTTACAATAGGTTGTTTTTACTGTTGGACAAGGCATGTTGATCAGGTGAGCAATTCATCCGCCTTCTATGTACGATTTGAGTGGACTTGAACACCCATTTTAAGGTTCTATGTATAATTTGAGTGACCTTGAACACCCATTTTAAGGAAGCTTTCTGCATTTAGAATACTTCTGATTATTGAAAACTAAATAAAAGGCTGGATTTTATCGATATTAAACGTCAGATAGAGTTCCACATAAAGTAAAGTCGTGTGTTGTAGATATTAGGTTTTAGGATTAGTCGCTTCCAATTATGGCAATCGATGTAGCAAAGGATCTAATTTCTAGCACTGTTGGGGGAACAATACAACTGATATCTGGGCATCCCTTTGACACAATTGAGGTGAAGCCCCAGAGTCAACCATTGCTTCTTCCTGGCCATCATCTTCGCTATGTCGGTGCAATGGATGTTGTCAAGTAGACCATTGCCAAAGAAGGCTTCACAGGGATGTACAAAGGAATGGGAGCCCCTTTGTCCACTGTGGCAGCTTGCAATGCAGTTGTGTTTAGTGCAAGAGGTCAGATGGAAGCCCTATTTAGGGTTGAGCCTGGTTTGCCACTGTAGGGCAGCAGGTGGTGTGTGGAGAAGGGGTAGGGATTGATTATCTTTCTTGACTTGCCCAACTAAGCTTATCAGATGTAGATTGTAAGCTCAGAGTGCTTTGGCTACTGCTTCAGTTGCAACTTTAGGGGTAACAAGAGTGACAACTTCTATTAAACACAATGGCCTAGTTGATGTAGCTAAGCATGTCTTAAGATTCGAAGGAGCCAGAGAACTGTTTAAGGGCTTTATCCTACTTTATTAAGGGATGTATCTGTAAATGACATTGCATATGGTGTGTATAAGGCTATGAAGCCGTTCATGGCATGACGACATGATGCATCTCAATTGGGCATGGGTACCCTGCTTGTTTCTGGTGGGGTTTTTGGCGCTTCTAGCTGGACACTTGTATATCCAACTGATGCTTTGAAGAGTTGAAGAGTGTCATTCAGATTGATGAATTTCACCATCCAAATTATGTTGGTACAATTAATGTCGTCAAGAAAATTGCTGCTTTAGAAGGGCTTAAAGGCTTGTCTAAAAGGCTTGGTCAAAGCCATGGCCAGAAGTGTTCCTGCCAATGTCGCCTGCTTCCTTGCTTATGAGATTACCAGGTCGAGCTTGGGATGGTGGGAACTTCAAATCAACTTGTGTCTAGTTACAGGAGTTCAAAAGAAACAAAGCAAATTGGGAAATGGCATGTTCGTTATTTGAAAGTTGTTTAGGGCTCATTTTTTATTCTCCATTCTTGGTTTGGGTGAGCTTTGTCGTCTTTGATTTTATTTTGCTGCGTAAATTTCTAACGGGTTTCCATCTTCCTCTCTCATTAGGCATAATAGCTAGACGTTCATTGTTCTCATTCGTGCCTCTGAACAATTTACAGTCGTATCTCTATTCGGTTTATACATGATTGAATCGAAAAGAAAAAGCATGAGGGGCCTTCTTAGAAGCGAGGATTTCTGAGAGTGAAGTGCATTTGGTTAATCAAGTATGTATCCATAAGATCGCTAGCTTTTCTCTTTGAATTAGTATAATCTATTATATATTTGCAAGTTCATTTTCCCAGGTGGTTAGATATAGTAGCTTGTAATTGGACAATTTAATGGAAAATGCAAACACATGCGACATCATTTCTTCTTTACAAGCTAGAATAGTTCACTTTCCCACGAAGCTACAATTTAGAATAGTTCACTTTCCTGTGTGGCTACAAGTTAGAATAGGTCAATTTATCGTGTGGCTAGATATTATAGCTTGTAATTGGACAATTTAATGGAAAATGCAAATGCATACACCATCATTTCTTTACAAGTTATGTACTCTAATACTGGGATGTCAAAATTGTAATGCAATAATTTCTTGTCAGGTTATTCATGCGACCTGATGAAATCACAGATAGGGCACTTCCTAAATTTAATGGCACAGGTATTGAAATCTGTATGCTCCCTGAAATCTTGAGGAGGTCTGGGACACTGATTGGCATTGATATTGTTAAGCATCGTCTAGCAACATGTCACACTATGTTACAAAAGACTGTTGTCGACTTTTTGTCATTGATGGGACTTCATTTTTTCTTTTACTTTAATGAAAATGTACGGGCTATTAGGTAGCAGTTAACATGAAATTACTGGAAAATAACTTCATTCTACCCAAGAGACAGTAATTAATGGATCAAATGCAACAAATCTTCAGGCTATCTCCTGTGGTGAGTTTGGTTCACCTCAAGATGAGTCAATTGATATTATCGTGAATGGGCATCCAAAAGGACATGGAGAGAGACTCCATGATTCAAGAAAGGAAAAATCCTTAAATAAATTCAAATAAAAGTTTGGAACACAAGGAACCAAAGTTAATATTATATGGTAAGTGCTCTGGAATTTTTGTCCTTGGAATATCAATTGTATTTTAGACTGTAGATGGATCAAGACTTTAAAGGCATGACATGATAAGGTTCATGTCGATGCATTCTACAATGCGACTGAGACTACTTTTGAAGGAATTTTCCTTACCATTGAAGACAGAAATACACATGATAGTGATTTTCATATTGTGGCAATTTAATCAGGGGTTCCAAGACATCCTTCCACTGGAAAAATATCGTTTGATATTTCACAACATCCAAGACTAGTCAAGCTTTTTCTAAATAGTCCAAAAATTTCTTTAGATGTGTTACATGAGATATCATGGGAAAAGCTTGGTTGTTACATTTCAGAAACAACAATTGGATCAATGGATCAATTTATCTCTGGAGATATTGACCAAAACAAATTTGTGCATGAGTTCAAGCCAACTTTCATGGAGGATTAAGAGAAATGATGAAGTTGCAACCATTCACATTCAAACTTCACCATAAATTGGATGTTTTGATAAATACATTTCTAAGAAAATATATTCCAGGGGATGATAAGAAAGAAGATTCTAGGGCCACTAAATTAGGTCACATGCACTCATCATTTCAATTTTTTTCTTTCCAGTGATTCTTAATCCTCTTCACTCAATATTACCAATAGTCTCCACAAGAACACAAGCCGAGAGATAAATGTGGCCTATATGACTACTAATAAATCTATTTTGCTGAAACCACGCCTAGAATCCAACACCCCATTAGTGCAATGTGTTGTTTATTGAATTTATAGGGTTGATTTGTGAACTACATTGCTGATTCATAGGTTTTAGAGTTGCTGAGTGCATATTTTTTTTTTCAATAAGGAAAAACCCACATATTTTCATTATCAAAAATTAGTTACATATTCAATATTTTTTATGTCATCCCCATACATCTTTGATTGCTTTATTATGCCCCTCAAAATTATATCTTATTTCATCATTACATATAAATAATATATAAATTGAAAAGATCTACCTTTCCATCTTTATCGATCTTCCTAATCTATCTTACCTTGGTTGATCCTATTTAGAAGATCTAAAAGTTTTCTTCACAAAAAGAGAAAATAATCTTTTTAAGTATCAACAATATCAAACAATAGTTTATAGAAATTGTCTACGAAGATCCTTTAGATTTTTATACTTCTAATCTTTGAAATGTTTCATTATCAAAAGCAGAGTAATTAATCATACCCAATAATCCACAACGTCCATCCTTAGATAGGAGATTTTCCACACACTTTTTCTCCTTGTAGATGAGTGAGAAGGATAATCTCTAAAAAGACTTGATTAATGTTCTAATCCATTCCATCCAATGAGTAAGTTATGGAAAAAAGAAATTAGTCAGCAAAATGAACATGTTAGCATTGTTTTGCAAAACAATCATGCAGGGCTTGTGTCTGATTCTCTACAAAGTATCTCTATAGATGCATGAACACCATTTCCTATAATCAAGTTGAGTATAAGAAGAAAATATACGAGTGAAAAAAGAATAGACCAAGGTGCAATTGATCTAAAACATGACAAAAGTGTTGGAAATATCTATGAGATTTTGGAAGAATTATTTGACATAACAAAGATTACCAGTGAAGAGGATGGTGAAGAAGTGGGTAAATGGGTTCTCTTTTCCACCATGAGACATCTTTCGAAAGAGCTTATGGCAGAAGAATAAAAAACACTCTACATCTTGTTCCAGTTGGACATATTGTTGAACTATGGGATATAATCAATTGCAACATCTTACACACTATCAACAAGGTTGTTTTTCAAAATGACTTGAAATGGAAGCATCTTGAAACTGTATTTAATTCATGCATCCTATCCTTCAGTCACTTATCAACAAAACAATTGTTGAAATCATACCAGAATCAAGTCACCTCAGAAAGCTGCTTGTTATATATGTTGGAAGACAACTAGAGATTTGTCAGCCTTTCGACTAGATATTCAAGGCCCACCCCAATCGAGTGCGCCTAGGTGGGGGAGTACACTGTCTTTGTTGGATTAGAAGAGCATATACGTCTCATTGCAATTTTCAAATTTAAAGAGGAGGAAATTGATCTCCTACGCACATTCTTTCCCACATGTGAGGACAAATTCTTTAGTTATCCATGAGAACCTAATTGTATAGACATTGAGATATATGCAATACTATAGAGTTCCATTGTTTTTCCTAAGATACCCCTTCGGAGAGTCGATGGCTCAATTGCAGTTTTACAATTATTGGAAACACCATTTGTGAATTTGATCAATTATGCATCATTGGTTTCTACATATGCTGTAAGGCATAGGTGTGTTGCTTCGGAATTCTAAGCTTTTCTTTTTCTGGACTCCACCATGTTCAAGGCCCTGTTGGAGTGATCAATGCATCAAAATATTGTTACCTAGAAGGATTTGATGCAATCAACAATGTTGATTTTGGGAAATGATTTGGAATACCTCTTTGAGGGACACACTGTCACGCTTTTGTCAGGTTATTCATGGGACCTGATGAAATCACAGATAGGGCACTTCCTAGATTTGATGGCATGGGTGTTGAAATCTGCATGCTCGCTGAAATTTTGAGGCGGTCTGGGACATTGATTGGCATTGATATTGTTAAGCATCGTCTAGCAGCATGTCACACTATGTTACAAAAGACTGTTGTCGACTTTTTGTCATTGACGGGACTTCATTTTTTCTTTTACTTTAAAGAAAATGTACGGGGCTATTAGGCAACAATTAACATGAAATTACTGGAAAATACCTTCATTCTACCCAAGAGACAGTAATTAATGGATCAAATGCAACAAATCTTTAGGCTATCTCCTGTGGCGAGTTTGGTTCACCTCAAGATGAGTCAATTGATATTATCGTGAATGGGCATCCAAAAGGACATGGAGAGAGACTCCATGATTCAAGAAAGGAAAAACCCTTAAATAAATTCAAATAAAAGTTTGAAACACAAGGAACCAAAGTTAATATTCTATGGTAAATGCTCTAGAATTTTTGTCCTTGGAATATCAATTGTATTTCAGACTGGAGATGGATCAATGCTTTAAAGGCATGATATGATAAGGTTCGTGTGGATGCATTCTACAATGCGAATGAGACTACTTTTGAAGGAATTTTCCTTACCATTGAAGACAAAAATACACATGATAGTGATTTTCATATTGTGGCAATTTAGTCAGGGGTTCCAGGACATCCTTCCATTGGAAAAATATCGTTTGATATTTCACAGCATCCAAGAGTAGTCAAGCTTTTTCTAAATAGTCCAAAAATTGCTTCAGATTTGTTACATGAGATATCAGGGGAAAAGCTTGGTTGTTACATTTTAGAAACAACAATTGGATCAATGGATCAATTTATCTATGGAGATATTGGCCAAAACAAATTTGTGCATGAGTTCAAGCTAGCTTTCATGGAGGATCAAGAGAAATGATGAAGTTGCAACCATTCATATTCAAACTTCACCATAAATTGGATGTTTTGATAAATACATTTCTAAGAAAATATCTTCTAGGGGATGAAGAGAAAGAAGATTTCAGGGCCACTAAATTAGGTCACTTGCACTCATCATTTCAATTATTTTCTTTCCAGGTAACTTTGTAGGTAAAGAATGCTTGAAAATGGGGAAAACACAAAACCACAAGATCTTGCATATACTAGTGGTATAGGTTTATAGGACTTTCTCAGTATCCATTCTC